>BLSH010453660.1:154985-170288 GCA_018402905.1 Glandirana rugosa
TCGTCCTTGGACTGGGTGCTGTTGCTGTAAGGGACAGATTATTGTTCTAAAATCATCGCCTACTCCTATAGGGTCAGGTTCCTGCTGTTGCTGTAAGGGACAGATTATTGTTCTAAAATCATTGCCTACTCCTATAGGGTCAGGTTCCTGCTGTTGCTGTAAGGGACAGATTATTGTTCTAAAATCATCGCCTACTCCTATAGGGTCAGGTTCCTGCTGGTGCTGTAAGGGACAAATTATTGTTCTAAAATCATTTACTTCCTTTTGCAGCCCTCTAGCACTTTCCAGGACTTTTTTACAGTCATTTTTGTGCCGAAAAGTTCGGGTCCCCGTTGACTTCAATGGGGTTCGGGGTAAAGTTCGAGTCAAGTTTGGTACCGAACCTGGACTTTTTCCCGAAGTTTGGCCGAACCCACCGAACCCAAACATCCAGGTGTTCGCTCAACTCTAGTAATGGGCCATTTTTCTGCAGATGCATACATCTCCTTTATGTGATGTGCACCTTGCAGCACTTATGGGCAGGAGTAAGGCCTGTAGATGTGGTTTCACATCTTGCTATGTCTCTGGGCCCTATACCTAACTGGGTATGTTTAGGTTCAGTACTCTGTATATGTAAAAAATATCAGTACATCTTTTACACAGCCATTCTAACAGAACAGCTATAGCAAGTCAATGTAAATGTTCTGTTAATGCTATAGGCTCAGTCTCCTGATCTGCATAACTTGCCACTAGTATCACAATGTGCCATATGAAGTCTGAATTCCAACATTGGGCAGAGCACCTGTAATTCATACAATTTTTAGGTTCATTTTTTCCCAGTTCCTTTCCAAACACTCACAGCTACCGTACCAGCTTTTAGAGAGGAGAAAGGTCATAGGTATGGGCATATGCATTTTGGGTATGCATAGCATTGTGACAGAAATCTCGCTGGATAAATGCAAGGGCCTATTATCGAAATGTTCATAGGTATCTCTTGAATGAAGATTATAGATTATAGATCGGAGATCATCCTCTAGTTTGCTTGTTCTGTTCTGGAGCCCAGATAAAAGCAAGAGGGTGTTAAAATTATTTCTATTGCAAGGTGATTGAAATATGCATTGATGGAAGATTACCAGGCATCATCACTGTTTTCTCTAGTAAACATCAGAGCTCTTTCCAACAGAGCAAGGGCTATTTCTTGGGCTGAAAAGGTCAGCATTTGTCATCCCCAGATCTGCAGTAACCAGGTCCAGCTTCTAAACCTCCGTGAAACATTACCGACCGGGCCTGTTCTCTAACCAGGATTAGATTGTCGGGAGGAGGTTGCTTAAAGCTGTGGTCCCACCCTAATCATGTAGTTTTATGTTGTCCTCTCTGTAAGCCGTTCTGGATGATGACTTGGAAAAACAGAGTTACTGTATTACTTGATAACTCGCTTTTCAGGAATCTTCCAGGACGGCTCCAATTCCCCCCCTTAATGCTAAACTTGTCTATGACATATGGTTATGGGGGTATAACGGTGACTAAAGTTGATGGTTTACCAACAGAGTAATACTGTATATATATCAGAGCCTTTGGTTATTTGTTTAATACTGAGGTACTACTGGTGAGCAGTTTTTTTATAATGTGGATCATGTGTTTCCTGTTAGGTGGGAGGAGCCTCTCTCTCTGTAAGCCATCCTGGAAGATTCCTGAAAAGTGAGTTAACAGGAAATAACTGTTTTTATTTTTTATCTTTTTTTGCAAATGACATTTAATTTTTTTTTATTATTGCATTTCAGTGTAAATATGAGATCTGAGGTCATTTTAAACCCAGATCCCAGCGTCCTGTCCCACCGAGCTCGCGCACAGAAGCGAACGCATATGGAAGTCATGCCCGCATATGAAAACAGTGTTCAAACTACACATGTGAGGTATCACCATGATCGTTAGAGCAAGAGCAATAATTCTAGCACTAGATCTCCTCTGTAACTCAAAACTGGTAACCTGTAGACATTTTTAAATGTCGCCGATGGAGATTTTTAAGTGCCAAAGTTTGTCGCCATTCCACGACCGGGCGCAATTTTGAAGCATGACATGCTGGGTATCAATTTACTCAGCATAACATTATCTTTTACAATATAGAAAAACATTTGGCTAACTTTACTGTTTTATTTTTTAATCCAAAAAATTGCGCTTGTAAGACCGCTGCCCAAATACGGTGTGACATAAAGTATTGCAACAATCGCCATTTTATTCTCTAGGGTGTTAGAAAAAAATATATATAATGTTTGGGGTTTCTAAATAATTTTTTAGCAAAAAAACTCTGATTTTCACTTGTAAACACCGAATATCGAAAAGAGGCTCGGTTCTTACACTAAAATACAAGGTCCCACTGTCACAATGCCTAAACGTTGCAATTCACATTTAAAGCGTAGTTAAATCCAATTACAAAAATTGAGAGAACTGCAACTTATTCTTAGATGTGGTGGCTGTATTCGTTTTATTTTGTGTACCTTTGGTCCTTCATTTTAATTTGGTAATCCAGCTGAAAATACTTCTTGTCCTATGGTGATAACCATACTAAGCAAAAGAGTGTGTTAGGACTACATAAATGTAACAATGTGTTAGGACTACATAACACCTCCTTTTTATCTATATAAGAGGGGACTTTTTTGTAGTCCACTGAGGTAGCAGGGAACAATGCTAGCTGCTAACAGTTCAGAAAGGAGAGCACAGAACATTATCAGCTCACAAGATTTCTGGCTGCATGATAATAGGAATGCATTGCTAGAGTTTACATACGCTTTAAATACCTCTACATACAGTCAGGTCCATAAATATTGGGACATTGACACAATTCTAATGTTTTTGGCTCTATACACAACCACAATGGATTTGAAATGAAACAAATAAGATATGCTTTAACTGCAGACGTTCAGCTTTATTTTGAGGGTATTTACATCCAAATCAGGTGAACGGTGTAGGAATTACAACAGTTTGTATATGTGCCTCCCACTTTTCAAGGGACCAAAAGTAATGGGACAATTGGCTGCTCAGCTGTTCCATGGCCAGGTGTGTGTTATTCCCTCATTATCCCATTTACAAGGAGCAGATAAAAGGCCCATAGTTAATTTCAAGTGTGCTATTTGCATTTGGAATATGTTGCTGTCAACTCTCAATATGAGATCCAAAGAGCTGTCACCAACAGTGAAGCAAGCCATCATTAGGCTGAAAAAACAAAACAAACCCATCAGAGAGATAGCAAAAACATTAGGTGTGGCCAAATCAACTGTTTGGAACATCCTTAAAAAGAAAGAACGCACCGGTGAGCTCAGCAACACCAAAAGACCCGTAAGACCACGGAAAACAACTGTGGTGGATGACCGAAGAATTCTTTCCCTGGTGAAGAAAACACCCTTCAAAACAGTTGGCCAGATCAAGAACACTCTCCAGGAGGTAGGTGTATGTGTGTCAAAGTCAACAATCAAGAGAAGACTTCACCAGAGTGAATACAGAGGGTTCACCACAAGATGTAAACCATTGGTGAGCCTCAAAAACAGGAAGGCCAGATTAGAGTTTGCCAAACAACATCTAAAAAAGCCTTCACAGTTCTGAACAGCATCCTATGGACAGATGAGACCAAGAACAACTTGTACCAGAGTGATGGGAAGAGAAGAGTATGGAGAAGGAAAGGAACTGCTCATTATCCAAAGCATACCACCTCATCAGTGAAGCATGGTGATGGTAGTGTCATGGCGTGGGCATGTATGGCTGCCAATGGAACTGGTTCTCTTTTATTTATTGATGATGTGACTGCTGACAAAAGCAGCAGGATGAATTCTGAAGTGTTTTGGGCAATATTATCTGCTCATATTCAGCTAAATGCTTCAGAACTGATTGGACGGTGCTTCACAGTGCAGATGGACAATGACCCGAAGCATACTGCGAAAGCAACCAAAGAGTTTTTTAAGGGAAAAAAGTGGAATGTTTTGCAATGGACAAGTCAATCACCTGACCTGAATCTGATTGAGCATGCATTTCACTTGCTGAAGACAAAACTGAAGGGAAAATGCCCCAAGAACAAGCAAGAACTGAAGACAGATGCAGTAGAGGCCTGGCAGAGCATCACCAGGGATGAAACCCAGCGTCTGGTGATGTCTATGCATTCCAGACTTCAGGCTGTAATTGACTGCAAAGTGTTTGCAACCAAGCATTAAAAAGTGAAAGTTTGATTTATGATTGTTAATCTGTCCCATTACTTTTGGTCCCTTAAAAAGTGGGAGGCACATATACAAACTGTTCACCGTTCACCTGATTTGGATGTAAATACCCTCAAATTAAAGCTGAAAGTCTGCAGTTAAAGCACATCTTGTTTGTTTCATTTCAAATCCATTTGGTGGTGTATAGAGCCAAAAAGATTAGAATTGTGTTGATGTCCCAATACTTATGGACCTGACTGTACATGTTTAAAATATACTCACACCTGAGTTCTGCAGAGGAGACAATGACATCACAGTACTTCAGGTGAGATCCTGGGATCACAAATCTCCCAAGAAGCTGCTCAATCTCAGTGAGGAGCAGGAACATCTCACAAAATTTGGGATCCTTAACCCTCCCAGGATCTTGTCGTAAGTATGGTGAAGTCATCCCCACCTAGGCGCTTTGAACAGAAGCCAGATATATTATATTTTTTTTAAACATTTCCCATTGGTGTATTTAAATGTGGAATGTGGCATTTTGGCATGGGGCAGTGTACAATAACCAAACCTTGTATTATATTTTCTATAAAAATAATTATTATGCAGAATTACTAATAAAGCACTATAAACGAAAGTAACAAAACGGAATATGACAATCCCCATGGCTTGTTTATCTTCAAACAAGCCGTAAAATGAATTGTTAAATGGTGTCTGTCTCGGCTAATACATTATGTGTCTGTGCCATTACAGTCAGCAGCTATGTAAGTAGAGGATAATGAGTAGGAGGGGTATAGATATATTCATATATGATTGTGCATCTTTGCAGCGCTGCACCAAAGCTTTTGATCTCCAAGAAAAGTACGGTTAAAGTGTTTAACACTCATCTTTTCAATGTATCCTCGGCGCTCTTTCAAAAGGGTCTTTTTTTGAATTCTGCCACTGGTCCCATCATTTTAATTTGCTGCCTAATTAATTTCTTAGACCCCTCTTTGGAGTGAGATGAATTGACATAAATGAGGTTCCCTTTTCAGCTGCTGCTCACACCTTTAATCTGTGATATGCCCTTTTCGCTATAAAGACGTCACCTAGATGGCTTTCTGTCTGTTGTGGGTATCTAAGTTTGAGAACAGAATAATGAATTTAATAGGTGAATAAAAGGTTCTGCAAGTTTTCCATGCACACACAAAAGAGGAAAATGACAATCCATTTTAGCATGCTACCTTTAATCTAGTCCATTCTCCTGCTAATAAGTGTAAATTATCATGTCCTATCTTCTAGGCCCTTTAGACTGCATAATGTCTCCGCTATTTAATATCATCTTTAATCTGCCGGTACCAGCCACTGTAACTCCTTTGACGATGCTGGTGACAGCAGCAACAATTTTTTTTAGCTACAATTCTGTAGTAGTCTTATGCTGTTTATAGTTAGTTTGTTTTTTTGGATTTATCCTTTTATTACAATGTATATTTTATCAAAGATAAAACGGTTAGAATATGATAAACTCCATAAAATATATTTTACTATGGAAAATGCAGATGAAGTGACACTATTGCTATTTTTAAGGCAAAAAGTAAGCCCCTGCCTCCATCTATAACTGGTCTATATAGCAAGGAGCATTGGAGGGCATCAAATGACAATAAACAGCCAAGGAAAAATCCAAGGAAAAAACCAAGCTCTACTTACCAACCAGCTTGAAGCCAGCCAAATTGACCTGTCTAACAGTATACGTTAAAAGCAGGGGATTGATTAAACACATTTGTAAATGCATGTGTAAGCTAGATGGCCCCGGCAAGGCTCCCCGTGTGTCCTTTAGTCCCTATCTCTGACTTCTAAGAGACACCACAGAGGTCACAGGGAACCTTGCTGGGGCCCTCTAGCTTATACATGCATTTGCAAATATGTGTAACCAATCCCCTGCTTTTAACACATACTGTTACACAGGTCAATTTGGCTGGTTTCAAGCTGGTTGGTAAGTAGAGCTTTGTTTTTTCCTTGGATTTTTCCTTGGCTATTTGTTGTCATTTGATGCCCTCCAATGCTCCTTGCGATATAGAACAGGTATAGATGGAGGCAGTGGATTACTTTTTGCATACTTGATTTTGGTCAGGTAAACGCACTGACACCTTTGCAGCCATTGTGCTATGTGCTGGGTGTCCAGTGTGTCCCTTTACCTTTAAGAAGGCTTGGGCCCCCTCCAGCCCATCTGCCTTCATCTATCTCATCAGAATGCATGTGCTCCCACTGTGGAGACTCTCATTAGTCAGTGATAGGGACTAGAGGACACAGGGAGCCTTGCCGGGGCCCTCCAGCTTACACATGCATTTGCAAATGCGTGTAACCAATCCCCTGTTTTTAACGCATACTGTTAGACAGGTTAATTTGGCTAATTTCAAGCTGGTTGGTAAGTAGAGCTTGTTTTATTCCTTGGATTTTTCCTTGGCTGTTTGTTGTCATTTTTTAAGGCAGCCTGCTAAAGTACATAAATTATATTTACAAGTATTGATTCTGTTAAATCCAATCTTTGCGCTCCTGATGCCAATGAAATCATCAGCTTTCAACACTTTTGAGACTGTCAGATGCCTGCTTTTCCCCACGGCACCCTGTGCCACCTGTGCGTCCCTGCAGCTCTGCAGCAGCTTGTTAGCAATGGGGAACTACATGCTAACAATTATAAGAACATATCTGGCAAATTACAGGGATTATATTTGATGGCTGTGTGGAACACATGAGATATTCACACAGCAAATTTTAATAAGTGAATCACTTAATAAGAACATAATACCTATTTATAGCAAAATATAAAATAAAATCTTTATGTATAAGTTAAACTGGATGATTATTTTCACATAGGCAGGGTTTCCCTCACCTCCAGTTCTCTTTAACATTAGTCAAATAGACAGGAGATGCCAAGATTTTTCCCTCATTTCCTGTTCTGTAAGTCACTCATCAAGTAGACTGGATATAAGAAGAAAGCTGGCAGAGTATCTAATGCTATGCTATACACAACTAAAAAAGAATAGGTTTTGGCTGAAGTTGGGTTTTAAATTGCAATATGTCTAAAATAATAATTATAATTAGTCCTTATTGTAAAATAAATAATTAGTTATTATTAAATTTGAGAAGAGAGATAATTTGTGTTTGTTCCGGTATAAATTCAAATTGGTGTTTAAACTCAGCCATAATTTTTTTTTTTTTATGATTTCCATTGAACACTTAAAGCTGAACTTCAGGTATGGCTATTTATAATAGATTGGTCCAACTTGGAGCAATGTAACACTGCATGTGCCATACCTGGCTGATCCCTGTGAAAGCTGGAATTTGCTGTAGTAGGCACCACTGTTACAGTGATCACCGCTAGCCTCTAGGTGCCCTGCTGTTTAGTAAGCACAGGAGTCCACTCATTCGGCATGGGTACATTCTCAATAAATGCAAAGCATTATTTGATTGGTTGAGGCGTAGAGGCAGGGCAGTAACATCACAAGCTAGACCAATCTGACTATGCAAAAATAGCCATACCTTGAATTCAATGTTAGATCATGAGAATATTATTTTCTAATTAATACCGGCCTCTACATATTTTAGATAAAGCTGCCTTAACATCCGAAATCAACGACTATTTGATCCAATAGAATTGGACCCCCTTTAAATCTTTGCAGTGCACTGTGGTGCATTTTCTCAAGCACATGATGCTAGTAAGTTAATATGCATTGTGGTAAGGCAGCTCATTCATTTTTTCAACGCACATTAGCATACCTAAAACCAGACCAGATCCTTTTTTTGTAAACTCAGTGAACCACAACACATGGCAGTGCATTACCGTGCACTGCAACACAGGGTAGTTGTATTTGTGCTTTGGGGTGTAGTTAAGAATGAATGACTGGCCCCACAATACAGATATGTGTGCATACTGTGGTACCAAGCACAGAGGTAGTCCTGCCTTAGAATAGACCTTTTGAAACAAAGAAACCATATCTTATTAGGGTATGAGGATATACACTTACTGGCCACTTTATTAAGTACACCTTCCTAGTTCCAGTTTGGACCCCCTTTTGCCTTCAGAACTGCCTTAATTATTTGTGGCATAGACTCAGCAAGGTGTTGGAAACAGTCCCCAGAGATTTTGGTCCATATTGATTTGATAGCATCACACAGTTGCTGCAGATTTGTCGGCTGCACATCCATGATGCGAATCTCCCATTCCCCCACATCCCAAAGGTGCTCTATTGGATTGAGATCTGGTGACTGTGGAGGCCATTGGAATACAGTGAACTCATTGTCATGTTCAAGAAACCAGTGGTGAGATGATTTGAGCTTTGTGACATGTTGCATTATCCTGCTGGAAGGAGACATCAGAAGATGGGCACACTGTAGTCATAAAGGGATGGACATGGTCAGCAACAATACTCAGGTAGGCAGTAGTGTTTAAACGATGCTCAATTGGTACTAAAGGGTCCAAAGTGTGCCGAGAAAATATCCCCCACACCATTACACCACCACCTCCAGCCTGAACCGTTGATACAAGGCAGGATGGATCTATGCTATCTTGTTGTTTACACCAAATTCTGACCTTACCATCTGAATGTTACAACTAAAATTGAGACTGCTCAGCCCAGGAAATGTTTTTCCAATCTTCTATTGTCCACATTTTGGTGAGCTTGTGCTGATAGGAGTGGTACCTGGGGTGATCTTCTGCTGCTGTAGCCCATTGCTTCAAGGTTCAATGTGTGCCTTTAGAGATGGTATTCTGCATACCATGGTTGTAACACGTATTTATTTCAGTTACTGTTGCCTTTCTATCATCTCAGAGCAGTCTGGCCATTCTCCTCTGACCTCTGACATCAACTAGGCATTTTTGTCCACACAACTGCCGCTCACTGGATATTTTCTCTATTTTGGACCATTCTCGGTAAACCCTAGAGGTGGTTGTGTATGAAAATTCCAGTAGATCAGTTTTTTGGAATAATCAGACCAGCCCGTCTGTCACCAACAACCATGCCACGTTCAAAGTCACTTAAATCCCCTTTCTTCCCCATTCTGATGCTCAGTTTGAACATCAGCAAGCCGTCTTCATCACGTCTAGATGCCTAAATGCATTGGGTTGCTGCCATGTGATTGGCTGATTAGCAATTTGTGTTATAAAGCAATTGAGAGATGTACTTAATAAAGTGGCCAGTAAGTGTACGTGTACTGTATATGAATGAAAGAAAACTTTGAAAAGATTGTTAATGGAACAAGGTGGTTTTGGGGATCTTTTTTATGTGAGCAATTGAGAAAAAGAATGTTTATTGATGACTGTGTAAAATGTAAAAATGTATTTACAAGTCCATGGACCGAGGAAGAGGGTTGTCCACATTTAGAACATTAAATCAGATATGAAGGATTATCTTTGACTGAGATAGTAATTCCTGAAAGAGTGTAATGAAACATTCAGAAATGATGTTCTCCCCAATGTTCATTAATTATTAGCTTTTTATGATTCAAAGTACTTTTTGAAGATCTAAAGGGCAGATTTGTATCCCTTGTTCCTTTGTCTATGCTCATGATAATAATTAAAAGGCAAATGCTGGTTTGTATTATAAAGAGGTTTAAGGATATGAGTTACATTGTTTTTGAGCAAATTTTTCTAGAAACAATAATAAAAAGAAAAAATTTTAATGTGTTACTGTTTAAACTTTTAATAACAATAGCAAGTTGGGTTAATGATATACATACTGTAAATGCAGTAAGGTAAATGTATATAAAGTATTCCTATTAAGTACTGTAAGTGCCACCATAACTAAGGCTGCGCATAGATTTAAGCTTGCCATGACCTTCTCTGTCCAATATTGGATAGATTTTAAAAAATCGTGTATCCACTAATGATCTTGTACCTCTGATATAAGGCTGGACCAGGGGGTTTGTTCCAGTACATAAGCATGCATACTCAGTTAGAATGATTGTGCGGCTTTATTCCACAAAACTACTTATACCTGCCACACAGCATTTTGCCCCCCCCACCCTTCTGCAGATTCTTGTACCCGCCCGCCTTTGGCAAACACATGTAAACAAACCTGTTCTAAACGAATCTCATTCATAACAACTCTGCTTCCTATACTAGTGAGCTGTGATTGGCCCACAGTTATCACATGGTACCTGGGCCAATCACAGCACCCTGTACAATGTGATTAGCTCTAGCCAATCACAGATCACTAGTAAGCACAGCTGTCATAATTGTAACCCTTTCATGACAAATGAAAACATTGCTGTTACAACGATCGTCATTGTAACAACAATCAAAGTGAAAAAAACAAATAAATACTTGATCGCTCTCCCAGAGTAGTACAGTGTTACTATGGTGGCACTGAACTACTCTGATAAAAGTATACAATTAAAAAAAAATTAAAAAAATGAAACAAAAAAATATTTAAAAATGATTTTAACTTTTTTTAGTTTTTGTTTGTTTTGTTTTTTTTACATAATGTCATCAGTCAGTGTCCCTGATCACTGCCACAACAATGATATGATGACGCTGTACTGCACTGGTGACAATATGTAAAAAAAATGTGCAAAAAAAAACAACCCCTAAATTTAATTTAATTTCTTTTCCAAAAAATTGGGACAAAAAATTAAAACTTAAAAAAACTTGCCATGCCTCTTACTAAATTCCTCAGACGGTATACTTTCCAAAAAGGGGGTATTTGTAATGTCCTGACATTTTAAGGGTCTCAAGAAATTAAATTGGCTGTCAGTACATCAGGATTGATTGATTTTCAAATATATATACACCATAGATGGTAGACTTTGCCACAAACCAATTAATAGATACTTATTGGGATTTCTTTTTACCAAAGACATATAGCAGATTATATTTTGGCCTAAAATCCTAAATACGTTTTTATTTTTTTATTGGAAATGTTTTAGAACAGAAAGTAGAAAATATCTGGATTTTTTTTCAAAATTGTCAGTCTTTTTTCAGTTATATAATAAAAAGTTAAAAAATCCAGTGGTGATCAAATACCACTAAAAGAAAGCTCTATTTTTGTTAAAAAAAAAATATATATATTTAATTTGGGTACAGCGTTGCATGACGGAGCAATTGCCAGTTAAAATAGCACAGTGCCAAATAGCAAAAAAATGGCCTGGTCACGAAGGCGGTAAAACCTTACGGATCTTAAGTGGTTAACAGAAGTGCAGTAATTCTTTGTTAGCAAAATTAAAGCGTAACTCTGCTTTTTTTTGAGAAAAAACATTCCCATCTGGGTGATTTCAAGGATTATAACAAACTTTGTTGCAGGTCCTACCTTTTGTTATTCTGATGAAATCCCATTGTGTTTCTCTGTGCCTCCTGTGTTAAGTGGGCCTAATGGGAGTGGTTTCATAATTCACTGTCAACTGTGGCAGCTGCAGAGCACTAATGAAGAAATCTGCTGGGCCTGCATCCCTTTAGACGTGTTCCTATTGAAAGTATCTCACCAAAAATGACATTTTTGTTGCTGGGGATGTCTTAAATCTGACTTGTATCTTAGGCAGACTTCTGGGAAAATGGTGAGCCAATCACACAAGCAGGAAATTATGTTTCTGGGGAGTGGTCAGTACACTTTCTGTGCACAGAACAACTCTGGTTAGCCACATTAAAATGCATTCTCAGGAAATTACAGTGGCTGCAGATTGAAAAGGAAAGGTAATTTTTAATAACATGACATGATATGATTAGTGTCGCAATTATATGCACTATATTATTTTTTCTTTATGTGCTATTTTTTCTCCACACGAAAGTGGAGTTACCATTTAACTACTTAACCACGGTCCGCCGTCGCTTTACTGCGGCAGAGTGGCTTGTTCCTGCTAATTGTGTGTGTTCACTGCCAAGCGGGGGAGCAAATCCGTGGGTGGGGTAGACTGGATTTCCCCGGCCACCCGCAATCACTCCAGATAGAGGCAGAACAGGGATCTGTGAGTGTAAACAAAGCAGATCCCCATTCTTTCAGGGGAGTTGAGTGTGATAGTCTGTTCCCTGTATATGGGAACAGCGATCTCCCTTCTCCTCCAGTCAGCCCAGCTCCCATACAGTTAGAAACACCTAGCAGGGAACACATTTAACCCCTTGATCACCAGTAGTGTTAACCCCTTCCCTACCAGTGACATTTATACAGTAATCAGTGGCTATTTTTAGCTCTGATTGCTGTATAAATGTCAGTGGTCCCAAAAAAGTGTCAAAAGTGTCCGATCTGTCCTCTGCAATGTCGCAGTCCCGCTAAAAATTGCACATTGCTGCCATTACTAGTAAAAAAATAAAATAAATAAAAATGCCATAAATCTATCCCCTATTTTGTAGACGCTATAACTTTTACGCAAACCAAAAAATATATGCTTATTGGGATTTTTTTTACCAAAAATACGTAGAAGAATATATATCGGCCTAAATGGATTTTGTTTTTTTACATTTTTTTTTGGATATTTATTATTGCAAAAAGTAAAAAAATATAAAATTTTTTTTCAAAATTGTCACTCTTTTTGTTTGGGTACAGCTTTGCACGACTGCGTAATTGTCAGTTAAAGCAACACAGTGCTGAATCGCAAAAAATGCCCTGGTCAGGAAGTGGGTAAATCCTTCTGTCGGGGCTGAAGTGGTTAAAGATTGATGCTATTTAACCACTTCAGCCACGGGAGGATTTACTCCCTTCCTGACCAGAGCACTTTTTGCGATACGGCACTGCGTCGTTAACTGACAATTGCGTGGTCGTGCAACGTTGTATGCAGACAAAATTGGTGTCCTTTTTTTCCCACAAATAGAGGTTTCCTTTGGTGGTATTTGATCACCTCTGCGTTTTTTTTTTTGTTGCGCTATAAACAAAAAAAGAGCGACAATTTTGAAAAAAAATATATATATTTTTTACTTTTTGCTATAATTAATATAAAAAAAATATAAAAAAAAAAATCATCAGTTTAGGACGATATATATTCGATATATATTCTTCTACATATTTTTGGGAAAAAAAATCTCAGTCGGCGTATATTGATTGGTTTGCGCAAAAGTTATTGCGTCTACAAACTATGGGAATTGATTTATGGCATCTTTATTATTTTTATTTTTTTTACTAGTAAAGGTGGCGATCTGTAATTTTTATCGGGACTGCGATATTGCGGTGGACATGTTGGACACTTTTGACTTCTGATTACTGTGTAAATGTCACTGGCAGGGAAGGGGTTAACACTAAGGGGGCGATCAAGGGGTTAAATGTGTTCCCTCATTGTGTTCTAAATGTATGGGGGCTGGGCTGGCAGGGGCATACCAGATCTCACCAATCCCGATCACAGGGATCAGTAGATCTGTTATGTCCCCCCCTCACAGAACGGGAGCCGCCGTGTTAACATTGGTGGTTCCCCGTTCTTCCTCTCTATTAGGCGTTCGCGGGACACCTGCAGACATCGAGTCTGCCTGACCCGCGGGCACGCCCATGCAGAGTGCAGCGGGCATGAGAGCGTGGCAGCTGTGAGTACATGGACGCCCTCCCAGCAATTCAGGTCCGCGCTGTAGCCGTCTTTCGGCTATAGCACGCACCTGTAGTGATTAAACTTCAATTTCAGATTTTTTTTTGTTTAAGGTGAGGCAGATTTAAGTCTAAGCTCCATGTCAACAGCTAAATACACAGATGAAACGCATGTAAAATAATTTTCATTATTGTCCATTCAGTCCTGAGATTTTCACAGCTCTGCCCCACTGCACAAACTTTTTTAGCATGGGAGTGGATCTAATCTTTTCTGCTGTTTTTTACTTTCACAGGTCTCCTCCTCGCCTCCATCCTGTGACTAGACAGGAGAAGCTGCACAATAATAAGTTCATCTCTCTGTCAATTTGCTCTTTCTCTTTCATCATGCTCCTTGCACTGCAGTGTACACGATTGGCTTCTTGTTCTGCTTCTTTCTCCCTCTATCTGAGCTTTGTTGTACAGACTGTATAGTAAACTGCAAGAGGCTAATAATAAGTCAACTTCAGATATTTACACCTACTGGATTTGCAAAATACATTTAAAGTGGTTGTAAAAAGTCATGAAATCTGAACAAAGCACATACAGTATATCTGTAGTGTTTACTTGTCTGTGTAGTGTCTCTCACCAGTCCAAAGTTCTAAGTGTCATTTCTCTCTGGTGCTTCACTCCTCTGTTGCCAGACACATGAGATACATTTGTGATGAGGAGGCAGCTCAGCACACAGCTTGTCTATTCAGAACACAGCTCTGTATCCTTTTTTGTTCCTGTGCCGTGTGTGGAGGGGGGTGTGTCCCTTTCCACCAATCAGCCCTCACACACTGTAACTGCAGCTCTCCACCCCCTCCTCTCAGCTCCTCACAGATGCAGAAGGATTTTACTACAATTCTGCACTTTTGAAGGGATGTAGGGAAGAGAAGACCACAGATAAACAAGTAAAACGTAAGTAGCAGGATTTGTTTCATGTCTGTGTATCACCTGAGGCTCTTCACTTCACTGGGTATATGTGAGGGTTTACAACCACTTTAATGATGTACCTATGATTAGAGGGCTGCATTACCTTGTGCCTTTTAAATCTGCCTGGAGTCTGGCATTTGTTTCTGTCTGTAACCCTACAAGGGTCATTTTACCTCACATCCTGACCTAGAAAAAACTGGGAGGGAATCTCCCCATCCAAAACTAAAAAAGGCTGATGTTAGGGTTTAAAAGAAATCATTCTTATTTTACTATCATGTAATTTAACCACTTCCCAACCGCGCTATAGACAAAAGACGTCCACAGCGCAGTCGGGTTACTCTGAGTGGACGTCCATGGACGTCCTCCAGAATCTCGCTTCCCGCGCGCCCCCTGGGGCGCGCACACGGGAACATCCGTGACTGTCGGGTCCGGGGGACCCGACAGATAACGGATCGCGGTGAATGGCCGCTGTGAGCGGCCTTTCACCACGTGATCGCGCCGTCCAATGACGGCGCGATCACATGTCAACAAGCCGGCACTTCCGACGGTTTTTCTCTCTCCTCTCCACACCGATCGGTGCAGTGTGAGAGGAGAGAGGGGGGAGGAAAGACGTGTGCAGTGCTGTGGGCGATGTGTAATGCCCACAGCACTGCTAAATGATCGGAAAAAATCAAAACCTACCCCTCTAAGGGAGGGTCAAAAAAGATCCAGTCCTACAC
>BLSH010453660.1:172060-187629 GCA_018402905.1 Glandirana rugosa
TGTGAAACTTACTGTTAATGAGTCAGTACGTTGTGAAGTGGGTAAACTTTAAAGGTGGTCAGTACATCAGTTGTGATCAATATTCAGTGATTGGCACCATAGCTTGTAGACTCTATAACTTTTACAAAGACCAAATAATATACACTAATTTGTTTTTTTTTTACCAAAGATATATAGCAGTATAAATTTTGGCCAACATTTATGAAGAAAAATTACTAATTTGCAAAATTTTATAACAGAAACAAAGAAAAATTATTTTTTTTACAAAATTTTCGGTCTTTTTTTAATTATAGCGCAAAAAATAAAAAACCCAACGGTGATTAAATACCACCAAAAGAAAGCTCTATTTGTGTGAAAAAAAGGACACAAATTTCAAATGGGTGAAGTGTTGCATGACTGAGTAATTGTCATTCAAAGTGTGAGAGCACTGAAAGCTGAAAATTGGTCTGGTTAGGAAGGGGGTTTAAGTGCCCAGTGGTCAAGTGGTTAAATAAAATCATTTAAATGGAGTTGGGCTCTTAAAGTGTTGTATCACATTAAGCATCCTTAGTTGGTTCATTTCTAATGCCCTACTGGAGCTTCCCTGTGTTCTTCTCCCCTGCAGCATCAATCACATTAGAATCTAGGACAAATATAATGCTCCACCCTCCAACCTGGCTTTTCATTAGCCATTGCCAGATGCCATTCAGAAGACAGAGGTGCAGACCAATATATAACCTTACTTCTGAGAAGTGCAATTGATGATGCTAAGAAGAGCAAAGAAGCTATTCATTCCAGTATTATATTAGAGGTGAAGAAACTGAAATGACTTGGGTGGGGGATGTACCGTGGCCATGTTTTTATCTTGGTATGGGAAAGGTGTTATTACCCTAAGGCCTCATTTATACAGGCGGCAAGGGGGCAGTTAAAACAGGCAGTTGAGCTGTAGTTTTACCACCCACCTAAAAGATAACATGCAGCAATAAGAGGTTTCACACATGCTAAGCCTGCAATGCTTTAAAACTGCTTGAAATTTAACTTTGCTTTTTGAGTTTGACAAGCCCACCTATTGAAGTCAATAGGGCCATGCTGTCCTACTGCAGCATGGTATTTTAGTACAACACCCAGCTGGAGGTGGTAGGATCTTGAATACTTGGAAGCCACTTCTTAACCACCTTCAAAAAAGCGCTTCATCACCGATAGCTTTTTAGAGGGGTGTTAGAGACTGCAATCCATCTAAATGAGGCTATATAGTATATCAAGTGGCAATAGGACTAGCAGTTACTAAAGATGTGTGAACTGAGAAAAATTTGATCAGTTTTGGTTAGGTATAAAATTGCAAACTTACAAAACCGAAAACCTTATTAAAGTCAAAAGGGATCCCAACCAGGCTTTATAATAATGTATATTTCAGCAAATGATGAAATGCAAGGGCCAAAAAGAACCTGAGCTACCTCCCTTGAAAATTCTACCAGGTGAGCAAAATAATGAAATGCAGGGGCCAAAAAGAAGCCTGAGCTACCTCCCTTCAAAATTCTACCGGGTGAGTTAGAAGGGTGAAACCACGTGGCAACAGAAGTAAGGATTATTAAACAACAGCAGTAAACCAGAAATAGCCTTTGAAGATACACTATATTGCCAAAAGTATTGTGATGCTTGCCTTTACATGTACATGAACTTTAATGGCATTCCAGTTTAAGTCCGTAGGGTTCAATATTGCGTTGGCCCATGCTTTGCAGCTATAACAGCTTCAACTCTCCTGGGAAGGCTGTCCATAAGGTTTAGGAGTGTATCTATGGGAATATTTCACTATTCTTCCAGAAGCGCATTTGTGAGGTCAGGCACTAATATTGGATGAGAAGATGTTCTGTTGGGTTGAGGTCGGGGCTCTAAGCAGGCCAGTCATGTTCCTCCACCCCAAATTCACTCATCCATGTCTTTATGGACCTTGCTTTGTGCACTGGTGTGCAGTCATGTTGGACAAGGGAGGGGACATCCCCAAACTGTTCCCACAAAGTTTGAAGCATGAAATTGCCCAAAATGTCTTGGCATTCTGATGCCTTAAAGTGGAAGTCCAGAAAACCACACTAAAATTCAGGCATTTACTGGCCATCGGGACTACCAAGAGTTTCCCGGTGGGCCGGTTCAGTGACAGACAGCCTGTAAAAGTAATGTACTTTCTATAAGCAGGGCTAGTCTGGTACAAGGAAGAGGTGGGTGCCCTGGGCAGTACAATTTCCTGGAGGGAGGAGTGTACAGGTGAAGTGCCGGCAGTGCTTCACACAGTACACACTAGCCGGCATCGCTAGCTATACTGTAGTTGTCTCTCTGTACCTTATCTGCACCCGCACCCAGCACAAGCACCAGCCATCCCTGTCAGCGCTGCCATTTCACTCCCCCTAAGGTGACATCACTCACGGCCAGATGCGGGATGGGATCATGGGAGGAGCGTAGAGAG
This sequence comes from Glandirana rugosa, assembly GCA_018402905.1. NCBI lineage: Eukaryota > Metazoa > Chordata > Amphibia > Anura > Ranidae > Glandirana > Glandirana rugosa. Next base: position 174,498 of record BLSH010453660.1, read on the forward strand.
CTGCTGCAACCAAGAGGAGCCGAGCTGCCGAGGAGGAACCAGCAAGCAAGTTCAGCAGTAAAGTGTGTGCAAGTAAGCAAGCACTAAGCTAAGCTGAGTGATAATAAATGATTGAATTTGCCATTGCCAAATGCCATGCGGGATGCAGCCATCTGCAGTCAGATGGCCGCATCCCGCATGGCATTTGGCAAGTGCAGATTAATAATGAACTGTCTAAATCTGATTGGGTGAGGGGACATTATTACCAATTCTAGCTACCTATTTATAATTTCTGTAATATGCAGCATGGGGGATATTAATGTACTTCCACTGGTCAGGCATTAACAGGTCAGTAACCAGTGGCAGTACTGGCAGTCTGGGCAGCAGCACTGCTTGGGGGATAACTGCTGGATTGGCTGAGAGCTCACCCACCACTGACCTAATATCTCCCTTGGAAATAGGTGAACAGGACACATCTGGAGCTAATGTATTCAGCTTCTGGAGGGCTCTCCTTCTCTGGGCTGCAGTCATCTTCTTTAATATTGGCTGGAGTATGGCTGGAGAAGGAGCCGCCACTGTTGTTATTGATGTTGCTGCCACTTTCTGGAGCTTCCTGTATATTGGAGTAAAAGGCTAGTTTCTGTGTAATATAAACAGACAACAACCATCAGCCAAGTTTTATAATTCATTAACCACTTGCCGACCAGGCCATAGACGAATGACGGCTAGAGCACCGTCGGATAATTTTTGGGAGGGCGTACTATGACGTCCTCCCAGGGGGCGTGCACTCGGGAATATCCGTGACCATGGTAAAGGGCCGATGGCAGTGACCCTTTACCACATGATCACTCTGTGAAATGATGGAGCGATCAGTTCTAAATAAGCCTGTGCATACCTGGTTCAGCACTCCCCTCTCTGTACCCATTGGTACAGTGTGAGAGGAGAGGGGAGAGATCGGGTGCAGCAGTTCTGTGGGCTGGATCTATAGTGACCACAGCGTTACTCTGTACCACTCCTCCCCATCTATACTCAGCCAGCCATTGACTGACCTAATCCTGATAGGATTCAACCTTTTGGGATGAATTAGAGCAGAGGTCAATGCCTATCCTCATAAATGACCTCACAAATGCGCTTCTGGAAAAATGGTCAAAGATTCCCATAGACACACTCCTAAACCTTGTAGACAGCCTTGCCAGAAGAGTTGAAGCTGTTATAGCTGCAAAAGGTGGGCCACCTCAATATTGAACTCTACAGACTAAGACTGGGATGTCATTAAAGTTCATGTGTGTGTAAAGGCAGGCGCCCTAATACTTTTGGCAATATAGTGTACATTTGGTCCTTTTTTTTCCAGATATCTTTTTGGAATTCAATCTGCCAAAATAAACAAAGATTCAAGTTCATCTAGAGACACACACATTATGAAATTCAGTTGAAATCTAGCAATTTTGGGATCACCTCTAGTGGCTGTCTAATAGTCCAAGCAATAATTTCAGTCCTGACTGTTAAAATATTTAATGAAAACATTACTGGAATAAGTTATTTCTTGTAGTCATGGAATATATGTTATGATGAATCTTTATTGTGCATATGTACCTTACTGTATATAAGTGGAAGTCAATAATCTTTCATTTTTATTCTTATAACTACATGTAGCATTCCATGAAAAAATACTTGAAATATTTGGATAGATCACAATTTCTTTTGCCTGTCCTTACTCTCACTTAAGAATTCAATGATAGGCAACCTTAAACTTGCCTCACCTTGAAAAGCGAAAGACAAAGCCCAGGGAAGAATCACTTAATAATGCTTCCCTTTTTCTATAAATTTTCATTTATTTGCTGTTGCCTTGTCTTTTCTGTATGGCTTCATCCATGGATCAAGGACATATTAACAGTTTTCTAACTCCTCCTGCTTTGTAGCAGCTGGTACAATCATGTGAATAAAGAGAAAAGGGGAGAGGAAATTAAAAGGAAAAGAGCAGCTAGTTATGTGATAACTGAAACTGAAATGTTCAAAAAATACATTTCTAAAAGACTAATTAACTAGGAGGATCAACTAACACACAGACATCAAAAAGAGGGATTAGCCCATATCCCTGACACTTGCCAAGCTTTCCCCGATGACTGGGATAGATAAGCTGGTTTTGGTCTTCTCAGCATAATGTCAGAATGCATACAGGGTGAATCTGTTTTATGTACTGCTTCACTGAACACACCCTAACCTCTCTTTTCCTTTATTTTGCTCCTTCTAGCCTTCTTTCTCACTTTAGTGTCTTTGTCCTCAAGTTCTCCTTACTTTACCCCTCCTCGTCACCCCACAGCTTAAATATATCACTCTCACTCCCATCCTCTCCCTATTACTATACTCATCCCCTCCTGCAAATACTGAACCCACATGCTGACTTAAACATCAGGACAGTGAGGCATGTGTGCTTATTTCCAGTACTAAGTCAACAGCACAGCCCGGTCCTGCACTGTGTAGAGCAGTGACTCTCCACCAGGGTTCTGTGAACCCCTAGGGTACCTCCAGCTATTGCCAGGGGTTCCTTGAGCTTTTCTGGTTTGACCTACTATTTAATGGTGCCCTCATAGTTCCTGGCCCAATGCCACTTGGTAAAGCCAACATCATGATACCAATGATCTTTTTAGCTGCCTGTAAGGGTGGCACTCTGACCAACACTGCAGGGGTTCAAACCTCCTACTAACCATCAACAAAAGGAGCATTTTTCCTATTGACTGTTGATGGGTTGGTTTTAGTAAGGGTTCCCCAAGACCTGCAAATTATTTTAGGGGTTACTTCATGGGGTAAAAGGGTTGAGAAAGGCTGATGTAGAGCTTATCCTGGCAGTATTAACTGTAAATGTGAATGCTCAGCTGGACAGGACTGAGAACGGGACGTGAGATGCTAATAGAGAGACCTTGCCGCCCCTGATCCTCAACTGTGAATCTGTGGCTTGGTGTAGTTGGGCCTTGGGCCCTAGGACTAAGCATCCTGTGTGGAGCTGGACCAATCTGGTGGTGTTTCCTGGAAGTACAAGGGACGATGGCTGTAATAAGATGACTAGGGCTCTTCACCATTTATGACTGCTGTTAGGATGTTAAGATTTGGCACTAGGTGTCCTGCACTGCAATGTGCTGTCAGTATGTAAACTGTGATGAAAAGTATTAAAAATGCTAATATTTTAATATTTTCGGGGGATGTATGTCAGGTAGGCTGTATTGAGCCCCATGATTTTTAACAGCAGCCCTGCTCTCACTACCTTTACAGTCATATGTCCATGATATTTTTGCCAAAAACACATTAAAATCATTATTAGTGGACACAAACACAATGTAACGTCTAAAATTCCTGCTATCTAAACGGTAAAACAGTATTGTGTTGAATAAAAAAAATCTGTGTGTAAATAAGGTCATGGGGCTCATTCACATGGGCACTATGGCCTGTATAGTGGGAATCATTGTTTTTTTTATTTGGCTGGGGCTGTGCTCAGGCAGCCTATGTTGCGCTATGGGGGCAGGTGTATGGCCCAAAATACAGACAGAACACTCACCTGCACACCTATCAAATTAGGCCCTGTGGCTGTGTTTGTGCAGCCGTTGTGACCCCAAAGAGTAACAGGCAGCTTCAAGAGAATGAATAAACTGCATATTTACATTGTCTGGACCAGAGAACTTGTGTGAATGAGCCCTTCATTTTTTTATATATTTTTTACAATTTTTATAATTATTTTTGTACATTTTTTCATAACACTGTTGGGGGGCATGAGTGAAATATTAAGGGTCTAAACAGACCCCTGATTTCTCGCTTTTGATACAGAAAAAGGAATTGAGGACACAGATCCCTAGTCCTTTCTCTGCAGCCTCAGCTGCACTGCAGGTGAATGAACAGGCAGTGCTCTGTACGGAGGCTCCCTGTTCATTCACAAACCAAAGCATACTAAACACAGTTTACTATGCTTCAGTTATGAATGAGCACAGTGAGTGATCGCTACCATCACTTCCAGTGTCCATTCAGAACAGGAAGGGGCTTTTACATATGACATATTTAATGCCCCCCTCCCCAGCTCTACATCCTGCCCCTGATCTCCATGTGTTTCTGCATCAGTTGGCAGGAGTAAGAGGAGGGAAGCTGGTTGCACTGCAAGGAAAGGGGCACATGGGGGGTTCAGGCAGCAGAAGAAGGGGATCCTGGATAGGAGGGGTGATTGGTTCAGCAGGGGATCAATTGCGAGAACCAATCCCCTGTAATCCCCCCTGCAGCAGCTGAAAGTTGTGGTAGAGAGAGGAGAAGCTGGCTTTCAGCTGCTGTAAGGAGAGCTGCACAGGGGGATCGGTTCTAGTAATTGCCCTCTACCACACCGATCACCCCCTCCTACCCCCCTCCTGTCCACAATTCCCTTCCCTCTGCTTAGCTTCCTTTAAGGGGCCAAGGTCCCATCAGTTTATCAGGGGGGCCTGGGCCTCTTACAGCAAGCCACTCTGTACCCCTGAGTGAGCGGGCCTTTGGCTGGGAGAAATGTGTCCAAGATGGTGAACCCAAAGACAGGTATGTGGTTGTTCTATCCCAAGAAGACAAAGCGGGCAGTACCTGGACAGCTTGGCACCTTTTGCCGTCTTATCCAGTGCTTTACACAGTCCTTCATTACTCTTGAAAGGAGACAGGAACTGCAGGTTGAAAGTTTGGTTTGATTGAGTAATAACAATAGTTTTTTCAGTTTGTGTTGGTGCAGGCTGGTTGAAACGTGTTAGTGGGGGAGTTAAACCTCACTCTGCGATATATGTCTATTGCATTTTTGTAAGATGCACTGGTAGCTATGTATACACTAACAATGTTACTGATTCATTTTACCAGAAGCTAGCGACACCTACTACAGGAATTTACAGCTTCCATGGAGATTGGCCAGTTCCTGTTGCCGTTGCTATGTTGGTGGAGCTGTCAGCAGCCGCCATAGAGAGCCATTTGTTACTAAACAGAGATTATTAACCCTTGATGTTCATCCTAATGTAGCACCCCCCCCCCCCGGGTCTACTGAAGGCAGGGAGTAACCTCCAGAAGCAGGGGGTGAGCTAGCATTTACCCCAGGGCTGAGTCCATGGCTATAATGAGGTTTATAAGTTTAATGCAGAACTTGAAAGGAGGTAGTAGGAGAGAGGGGTCTCAAACCAGAACCTTTAAGCTGACCCGGCGATACTGCAAACATGTTTTCCGATGTATAATAAGATTCAGCTTCACAGTGCCAGAACGTTTAAGCTGACTGTAAGCACGTTTTAGATGTAGGTGCGTCCTCCAAACAAGTCACCAGGCCCTCCTGTGAGATCAGTCTTCATCCTGGCTTTCTCCAGCATGGGTCCTCCCCTGGATTTTCTCAGCTTGGCTTGGCTGCTTTCACGCCGGGCAAGACAGCCTAAGGACCACCTCAGAAATAGTAGGCCACAGACAGGCTTCTGGGCCTACTTTCAGAGATCACTGCATCAGCATGTCCTCAGGCCAGGAGTGCCTGAGGCAAGAGAGACCGAGCACATGGCCCAGTCAAAATAAATATCCTTTCCCAGAATGCACCAGTGGTTAAGAACCTCCTACTGGGCTGTCTGGAACTAGAATAAATATTAATTGCTCAACCTAGTTGTACTTCTCATCCTAATCTGTGGTACCAGTAACACCTACTGGCGACAGTGAGAAATGCACAACCTAATTGAGATTAGGGAAAGACAAGATAAACTGTACAATAAGTCTGAGCTGTCTACAGCCCAGTCAAAAACTAACTTTACATTATAGCCCCAGTTTAGGACCAGGGGGCTACACTGAGATAACTGGTGTGGTGATAAGCATGTTTGGCCGTATGCTTTGCAATACCTCTTGCTGTAGTAAGCAATTTGTGTGCATATTTCTTTGGTGAAGGAGCGTAAAGAGCTTGCAGTAGATTCATGCTTTCTTTTCATGGTCACAGATGATGTTTGATGGACTTTTATGAACTCTTCAACTATTTTTTTTATTGCACTGGCACTTTATAGTTTATGTATTGTTTATGTCACCTGTTGCACTTTGCAAACATTCATGAGCTTTTTATTTTTGCACATAATTGAATTTTCATTTTTTATTAAGTATTTATAAAGTATTACTGGTTTTTTTTTTTTGTATGCATTTGATGCACTTTTTGCATGAGTTTGTCACTTAAAGGGATAGTGCACCTTATTTCATATTGTATAATTCATGTAATTGTTTTATAGCTAAAGTAATGTTTTTATACACAGTTTTGATGTGCTTGAGTAATGTTAATAATCAGTAATTTTATTGTTGCCTGTGTGAATGCACCTAGTTGAAACTTGCTCCAGTCAAGGTAAAACTGAAGGTAAGGAATGTGTAAATTATGAGCAGATATTTAGAACATGTTAAAGAGAAGTGGAGAAACAAATCAGTTTGAATTCCTTTTAGACAAAATGAAACAGTATTTGTATTTGGAGGAATAGTACTGTACATCAGAGGGGTGATCTTGATGTTGTAGCTTCAGGCAACCCAGAGACATAAGATACCTATGTGAAGGAACAGGGAATTAAAAGCCTAATGTTTGTACACCATAGAATGTTGTATAAAAGATCTGTTGTGTCCAATTAGCTGGACGTGTTCAATTGTTTTTTTTTAAAGATGTTCATTGTTTTATTTCCGTTTTGTCTTACAATAAAAGACTGATTGTACACATTGCCTTGTGCATTACCTGTTTTTGGAGGTATCCTTTTGATATTATCTGGTGACTTGGAAGTATGTTTTTTACAGTTCATACTATTCAGTAGAGAAGAATCATTTCCTTTTGTGTAATGATTGTATGAAAGAGTGAACAAAGCAGAAATGGTGGTATGAAAGATTATTCACAAGCCCACAAGCCTGAAGAGTACTGTCATATATCTAGTAACTAAAGGGAAGGCTACAATGTATGTGAAGCCAAATTTTTTTCTTCAGTTTTGTAGAAAACAGTAAATGGTTAAAACACTGTAAGAGTCTCTTTCTTTCTTTTTTTTTTCTTTTTGTGCTGCATATTTTCATCTGAGAATTCTCGCTTCACTTCCTGTCCCAGAGACACAATGGGGTTGATTTACTAAAACTGAAGAGTGCAAAATCTGGTGCAGCTGTGCATGGTTGCCAATCAGCTTCTAACATCAGCTTGTTCAACCACTTGCTTACCGGGCACTTAAACCCCCCTACTCCCCAGACCAATTTTCAGCTTTCAGCGCTGTCACGCTTTGAATGACAATTGCGCGGTCATGCTACAATGTACCCATATGAAATTTTTATAATTTTTTCCACCACAAATAGATCGTTCTTTTAGTGGTATTTAACCACTTGCCGACCGCGACTGCAGTCTGACGGTGACAGAGTGGCTCGTTATCGCAAAACGCCGTCATGCGATGGTGGCTGCGATAACTAGTGCTGTGAGCGCGTGCACGCCGCTGGAGGTGCGCTCGCGTGCTCACTGTGTCCGGGGGGGGCCAGATAGTGGGTGTGGTGGACTCGATCACCGCCGGCTACCCGCGATGGCCCCCCCGCAGTGAGAGAACGGAGGTCCGTGTAAGTAAACACGGATCTCCGTTCTCATAGAGGGGGAAGGGCGTTGATCACAGGCTTCCTGCATATAAAAAAGCCGTGATCATCCCCTTTCCCCAGGCAGGGCAGCCCACACACAGTTAGAACACGCCCAGGGAAAACAGTTAACCCTTAGAGCGCCCCCTGCAGGTTAACCCCTTCACTGCCAATGGCATTTACACAGTAATCAGTGCATTTTTATAGCACTGATCGCTGTATAAATGCCAATGGTCCCAAAAAAGTGTCAAAATGGTCCGACATGTCTGCTGCAATATCGCAGTACCGCAAAAAATCGCAGATCGCAGCCATTACTAGTAAAAAATAAAAGAAAAATAAAAACCCCAGAAATGAATTCTCATCATCTGTAAACGTGGCAACTTTTGCGCAAACCAATTAATAAAGGCCGAATGCGATTTTTTTTACCAAAAATAAGAGGAAGAATATAAATCGGCCAAAACCGATGGAAAATTATTTTTTTTTAATGTTTTTTTTGGATTTGTATTTTAGCAAAAAGTAAGAAATTTGTTTTTTTTTTTTGCAAAATTGTCGCTCTTCTTTTGTTTATAGCGGCGATCAGAAATGATGCAGAGGCGATCAAATACCACCAAAAGAAAGCTCTATTTGTGGGAAAAAAAGGATGCAAATTTTGTTTGGGTACAACGTTGCACGACCGCGCAATTGTAAGTTAAAGCGACACAGTGCAGAATTGCAAAAAGTGCTCTGGTCCTAAAGTGTGAAATCCTTCCGGGGCTGAAGTGGTTAATCACTGCTGTTTTTTTATTCTTTGCTAAAAAAAACAAACAAAAAGATCAAAAATAAAAAAACTCTTTCATAGTTTTTGATAAGTTTTTGAAAACAGGTAATTTTTTTTCTTCACTGATGTGCACTGATGAGGCTGCACTGATGGGCACTGATAGGCTGCACTGATAAGGCAGCACTAATGGGCACTGATGGGTGGCACTGATCAGTGGCACTGATGATGCGACACTGATGGGCATTGATAGGCAGCTCTGGTGGGCAAAGGTACTGGTAGGTGGCACTTTGGGCACTGGTAGATGGCACTGTTGGGTACTGGCAGGTGGCACTGGTGGGTAAAGATAGGTGACACTGGCAGGGAACACTGGTGGGCACAGACGAGCCATCCACGGCTCTCTGTGCGAGGGACCGATGTCCCTCTGACAGAAGCCGGTGATCGGCTTCTTTTTCCCTTCATGCTGACAGCGTGAGGGGAAAAAAATACCGATCACCGATCTTCTGTTTACATCGCATGATCAGTAGAGTTGAGAGGACACCTGGATGTTCGGGTTCGGCCGAACTTCCTGAAAAAGTTTGAGTTCGGCCCTGAACTTGACCCCAAACCCCATTGAAGCCATTGATGACCCGAACTTTTGGGCACTAAAATGGCTCTAAAAAAGTCCTGGAAAGGGCTAGAGGGCTGCAAAAGGAAGCAAAATGGGGGTAGGAGTAGGACAAGTGGATAGGGAAATAACTTAAAATCACATTAAAAAAATGGAGGAGGAGGTGGATGTGGAGTAGGAGGTTCAGGAGGCCTCAAAAAAAGACTAAGTTCACTTAAGTATACCAATGGCTGCGTGAGGCCAGTATAAATGTCTATTCTGCACAAGGTACAGACAAGTCTTGTGGGATCCATGCCTGATTCATTTTAATAAACGTTAGCTTGTCCATGTTGGCTGTGGACAGTCAGCTGCGCTTGTCTGTGATAACGCCCCCTGCCGTGCTAAACACACGTTCAGACAATACCCTGGCTGCAGGGCAGGCCAGCACCTCCAAGGCATAAAGGGCAAGCTCAGGCCATGTGCCCAATTTGGAGACCAGAAGTTGAATGGGGCAGACCCATCAGTCAGTACGTGTAGGTGTGTGCACACATACTGTTCCACCATGTTGCTGAAATACTGCCTCCTGCTAAGACGTTGCCTATCAGCTGGTGGTGCTGTTTGTTGTGGCGTGCTGCTGACGAAGCTTTTCCACATCTCGGCCATGCTAACTCTGCCTTTTGAGGTGCTGGCGGTGCCACAGCTGCATTGGCGACCTCTTCCTCCTCCTCTGCCTTCGCCTTGTGCTTCCACTGAGCCCCCGGTGTCATTTGGGAATGCCCTCAACAGAGTGTCTACCACCGTGCGCTTGTAATCGCGCATCTTCCGATCACGCTCCAGTAAGGGAATTAAGGATGGCACGTTGTCCTTGTAACGGGGATCCAGCAGTGTAGCCACTCAGTAATCAGCACAAGTTACGATGTGGGCAACTCGGCTGTTGTTGCGCAGGCACTGCAGCATGTAGTCGCTCATGTGTGCCAGGCTGCCCAGAGGCAAATACAAGCTGTCTGTGGGAGGTGTATCATCTGTGTCCTCCGGATCCCCCCAGCCACGCTCCAGTGATGCCCACGAGCTGCGTTGGATGCCACCCTGCTGTGAACACGGTTCTTCCTCATCATCATCATCATCCTCATCCTCCTCATCCTCCAGAACTGTGCCCTGGCTTGAAAATTTGTTTCTTGGCCTATGCTGGTGCAGGAACCCACCCTCCGAGCCACTTGTGAATGACTGACCTGATAACCGTGGAAATTACCCCTCTTCCTCCATCGCCTGAAGTGTTTTTTCAAGGAGACATAGAAGCAGGATAGTAACGCTGAGAACAGCGTCATTGGCACTGGCCATGTTGGTGGAGTACTCGAAATACCGCAATATGGTACACAGGTCTCGCATGGAGGCCCACTCGTTGGTGGTGAAGTGGTGCTGTTCTGCAGAGCGACTGACCCGTGCGTGCTGCAGCTGAAACTCCACTATTGCCTGCTGCTGCTTGCACAGTCTCTCCAGCATGTGCAAGGTGGAGTTCCACCTTGTGGGCACATCGCATAAGAGGCGGTGAGCGGGAAGGCCAAAGTTCCACTGCAGCGCAGAAAGTGAAGTTTCATTTCTTGCAACACTAAAAATGTTGTTAATTTGTTAATCTGCCCATGGGGCTTGTGGGCGTACCATACGTACCTTCCAAGTGAGGGTGAACGAGCATATAACTAATATTTGAAAGGGTTTCCCTAATCATAGTGTTTCAAAACACTATGCTATGCATCATGGGAGAAACCCTTCGGGTAATAGGATATTGGCTATAGATCACTATGTATCATTATGGAGAGGCAATAATATTAGGAGGGAGATATCCAGGTTGGAAACATTTTTGATATATATCTTACGCTCTTATGCCCCTCATGGTCTCAACATTGAATGGGACGTTCATTTATTAATAATGCATCGTTTCCGTGTCCCTTTTTTTTAATTATCTCTTTTGGCACCTAGGGTCTATTAATGGTTTCTGTATACTCAATTTTATATTTTATATTTTTTTATAATTTTTTACAAATAAGTAATTTTTGTTCATAAATTTGGGCCAAAACCTCTACTGCTACCTATCTTTGGTAAAAATAACCCAAATAAGTGTATATTATTTGGTCTGTGTGAAAGTTATAGAATCTACATGCTATGGTCAAAGGTTAAAGGGGTTGTACTTCACTAAAGTGCTATGTGCAAAAAATATATAAAAATAAATAAAAATATTGAGCAAAAACTTGGAAGCTGCAACAAAAAACCATGAGATAAAAACACAGCAAACAGGATAATAACTAAGATTGCCGCGCTACCATCAGTGACAAAAACAACTCAGTGTGAGTCAAATTCACAAATTAAACATATGCAAGTTAAAAAAAATAAAAAAAATAAAAAAATATATATATATACATCCAAAAGCACATTAAAGTGAATAGTGCGGGAAACTGTGCAAAGTCCAAAGAAAATAATGAGCTAGCCCCAATATTGATTGAAAGTCCAAAAACAAGAGCATGTCTTCAGAGAATCCACCACCGAACACCGTGCTCCACCTCCAGTGCAAAGCAACAAATTGGGTACTCTTACCAGATCTCTGGCACCCCCTATCTCTAGTGGGGTCACATGCGCGGGCAGAGCTAACCCTCTGCTAGGTGTATGAGGCAATCTGTGCGTCCTGCCATCCAGTATTAATGGATCTCCTGCTGGGTCTCATAAGCACTCACTCTCCTCAGACAGCCAGCAAACACCGACATTAAAAAGGTACTCACAAACATTCGTAGTGTTCACACGTTAATAGAGCAAAACACATCTCTAAAACCTCAGATAAAGCATTCGTTCCCTAGTTCATTCGTTTGTTCGCCCGTCCGTCCGGGATCATGTAAGCGAGGCCGAGTCAGCGTGTAACTCCGTCCTACATGTTTCGTCACAGGTGACATCTTCCTGGGGCACGGGCGACACGCTGACTCGCCACTCCTATATACACCTATTTGAGGTTCAAGCCTCGCTATCACTCAGCGGACATTTTTAGTGCTACCAAGCCTCGCTATTCAAACCTAATGGACCCTGATGTCCGCAACATAGTGCTTCCCGCTTGGATTGGTTTTGAGTACTGAAAATACACCATGATTAAAAGAGAAACATAATAACAATAATACAGATTCAGGTTCACTGATTCCTCAAAATTCCCTGATATGAATATGACCATAAGGATATGCCACCTAATGGAGGGAAACTAAAGTATCACTCAGATTTCATTAAGTAAATGATAAAGGTTGGAGGGAATTGCAAATATCGGTTATGAATTACAATCTCCCTCAACAACCATCACCCCCATATCAGAACTGTAACTATACAGTAGTATTGAATGGACCTGTTAAATCTCATACCACATAATAGACCAAGTACAGAATGAAAGGCATAAATTCCTGCACAAAAATATTTAAAAATTATTTAAAAAACGATTATAATTGGATAATACATTATACAGAGAGTAAAAAAGAGGGGAGGGGGGAGACCCAACCAATAAGCAACAAACCCACCTCCCAACTTATCCTCTGTTGCTGGAAGTCAGCATATACTCATAAAGTCCACCCTGAAAGGCTGGACTCATTAAGTACAAAGCACCCTACAAATTAGACTGATCCATTGACCAATCATAGTGGAGGAACTATATACAGTTAGCCCTTAAGGCCCCTCAAGAATTGTCTATAAAGGAATTCAGTTCCACATCAATGTTAAGGCCTGAAGGTTTCAAACACCCAATCCTGTAGATCCAACTCATCTCGAGTTTGGAGATTTCCCGTTTTTTAGACCCTGCCCTCCAGTGTTTAAGTGTGTCTATCCTAAGAAAGGAGGTGCCCTTCGGGTCTCTATTGTGTTTTTCTCGATAATGTTGGGACAGGGGATGGTTTTTAAAGCCTCTCTTAATGTTTCCAATCAGACGAGTTAATTACACTAATTTCTATCTTTTTGATTGCTGAAATCCAGTTGATCGTGCTGAGTCTTAAAAAGGTAGTTTAGAAAGTAGTGTACATTATGTAGAATACACCATATAAATTAGTGAAGGGGGAACGCTCAATGTCATACAGTCGACCTGTTGGTCTGGCAACGTCCAGTCTAACTTTCTCGTGAAACCTTTGTAATTCTCTCCGAAATTTTTGGTAGGGGACAGGGTTGTAATAGCTCTTTTTGTGTTATCTCTGGGCTTCCCGTGGAGGAAAGAATCCTATCTGTGTGAATTT
>BLSH010453667.1:13855-24399 GCA_018402905.1 Glandirana rugosa
CTCTGATGTAAAGGGGGGCTCTGAGGTGATGGGGGGGGGGGGATTCTGGTGTGATGGGGGTCTCTGAGGTGAAGGCCTCTGCTCCCACTACTGACTGCTGGGGCCCAGGGGCCACACTGTGAACACCAAAGGGCCGCATGTGCTGCAGTCTGGGCACAGGGGCTCTAATGTTCTCCCATACAGGGAGGAGAGGCCGGCATGGCCGGTGTGGATTACAGAGCAGGAAACGGCGCCCTCCTCCACCCGCGCAGCTGTTTCCTGTGTTTCATTGTACAGAGACAGCGGGCAGAGGGGACAGCAGAGGGGGGCCAAGTGACGGGGCGATGCGGGGCCCACGCCAGGGGTTCCATATATACAGGGGAACGCTGAGCCAATACACACAGCTGCTGACCTCCTCCACTCTTCTCTTCCTAAATCTCCACCTACATTGTAAGAATAATACAGGAGAGACACACAGACCTCAGTATCATTGTGTACACCACCCCCCGTGTTTAAAGTCTTAGTTTTATCTAGAAAGCAACCACAGCCTGAGAGGAAAGCCTGTCACCTGCCAGCACGCTGTCCAGACATCAGAGATCCTAAATAAATCATAAAACCTGGTTCCTGTGTAGTTCTTGCTGGTGTGCACAAATGTTTGACACAGATCAGCCTCCTGCTATAGCCTTTTACCTTGTGACTTGCTACAAAGTAACAGTCTGATCACTTGGGGAGGGGAGACTGAGGAAATCCTTCTTCCTGCCTGCAGCTGACTGATGACATCATCTCAGCCTAGGCAAAGTCACTGATACATTATCGGTCATGTGCCAGGGTTTGTAGTGAAGGCAGAGTTAAATCAACCCGGAGATCAGCAAATATCTTCTAAATCCATCAGCCATGCATCTTCTTCTGGATTCTCAGTGAGCTTTGTGTATTTCCTCCAGATCTGTGCAGTAATCCGGTGTGAGACTTCCTGTAATAAAGACCGCTCACTGCTGCTCTCTCTCCTTGTGCAGGGGGACTGGTCTTGTCTCCGCCCCCTCCTGTTGTTTTCTGTGATGGGTGGGGTCGGGTGGGCCCCTTGGGCCCCTCCCACAGCTCTGCTCTCTCTCCAGGTTTTGTAAAGCCCAGTGATGATGTCACTGCTAATTTCACAAGGTAATATCTGGGTTTGTAAAAAGCATTTGGGGCTTCCCGTCCGCCATTTTGTGGAGTGATGGTTGGGTGGACTTCCTCCCATTCTTGCTGCGCAGCTCGGCGATCGGTGGAGCCAATCTGGGTAAAGAGCTGATGACGGAGGCTCTTTACCATGTGATCAGCCGTGTCCAATTACAGCTGATCACATGTAAACAAATGCTGCTTATCAGCATTTCCTTTCCTTGGCGCTGTCACAGTCTGAGGAAAGGAAAGCCGATGACCGTCTTTCCTGTGGTGACAGGGACATTTACCCTGATCATCAGTGCAGCTCCACCAGTGCCCATCAGTGCAGCTCCATCAGTGCAGCCTCATCGGTGCCCACCAGTGCAACCTCATCAGTGCCCACCAGTGCAGCCCCATCAGTGCCCACCAGTACAGCCCCATCAGTGCCCACCAGTGCAGCCCCATCAGTGCCCACCAGTGCAGCCCCATCAGTGCCCACCAGTACAGCCCCATCAGTGCCCACCAGTACAGCCCCATCAGTGCCCAACAGTGCAGCCCCATCAGTGCCCACCAGTGCAACCTCATCAGTGCCCACCAGTGCAGCCCCATCAGTGCCCACCAGTGCAACCTCATCAGTGCCCATCAGTGCAGCCCCATCAGTGCCGAACAGTCCAACCTCATCAGTGCCTCTCAGTGCAGCCCCATCAGTGCAGTCTCATTAGTGCCCAACAGTGCAACCTCATCAGTGCCCACCAGTGCAACCTCATCAGTGCCCCTCAGTGCAGCCACATCAGTGCAGCCTCATTAGTGTCCACCAGTGCAACCTCATCAGTGCCCACCAGTGCAACCTCATCAGTGCCCACCAGTGCAACCTCATCAGTGCAGCTCCATCGGTGCTCATCAGTGAAGCCTTGTTAGTGCTCATCAGTGCTCAGCAGTGCAGCCTCATCAATGCCCACCAGTGCAACCTCATCAGTGCCCATCAGTGCAACCTCATCAGTGCCCATCAATGCAACCTCATCAGTGCCCATCAGTGCAGCTTTATTAGTGCCCACCAGTGCAACCTTATCTGTGCCCACCTGTGCAGCATTATCAGTGCCCACCAGCACAACCTCATCAGTGCCCATCAGTGCAGCTTTATTAGTGCCCACCAGTGCAACCTCATCAGTGCAACCTCATCAGTGCAGCCTCATCAGTGCCCAGCAGTGTAGCCTTATCAGTGCCAATCAGTGCAGCATTATCAGTGCCCAGCAGGGCAGCCTCATCAGTGCCCACCTGTGCAACCTCATCAGTGCCCACCAGTGCAACCTCATCAGTGCCCATCAGTGCAGCCTCATCAGTGCCCACCAGTGCAGCCTCATCAGTGCAGATTCATCAGTGCCCACCAGTGCATCCTCATCAGTGCAGCCTCATCAGTAAAATGGAAAAAACAAGCGCCCCCTCTCCCTCCTAAAATAAAGTGCAAATTCGTGAGCGTTCCCTCTAAGGGACACACACTAGTATCAGGGGGCAGCTCACCTCGGACAAAAATACCGCTACAAAATGTATACACAATATTAATAAGCACCACCCCTAAAGTATAGTGAAAAAACAATCAATAAGTGCAATCAATAATATATCACAAAAATGATGAATCAAAGTCCATAAATCAGATATATTCGTGCCATATAACAGTCTCATCAGTGCCCACCAGTGTAGCCTCATCAGTGCAGCCTCATCAATGCCCACCAGCACAGCCTCATCAGTGCAGCCTCATCAGTGCCCATCAGTGCAGCCTCTTCAGTGCCCACCAGTGCAGACTCATCAGTGCATCCTCATCAGTGCCCACCAGCACAGCTTCATCAGTGCAGCCTCATCAGTGCCCATCAGTGCAGCCTCATCAGTGCCCACCAGCACAGCTTCATCAGTGCAGCCTCATCAGTACCCATCAGTGCAGCCTCATCAGTGCAGCCTCTTCAGTGCCCACCAGTGCAGACTCATCAGTGTTCATCAGTGAAGAAAAACAAATACTTATTTGCAAAATTTCACAACAGAAATGAAGAAAGGTTTTTTTATTTCAAAATTTTCAGTCTTTTTTAGTTTGTTTAGCAATAATAATAAAACCCCCAGTGATGATTAAATACCAGCAAAAGAAATCTCTATTTGTGTGATGTCATATGGGTGCAGTGTTACATGACCGCGTAATTGTCATTCAAAGTGTGACAGCAACGAAGTGTCCGGTATTGAAGGGGTTAAATGAAAGTTGTAGTGTCCGGCGGGGTCAGTGTCAGTACAGACAGATAGGTCCACAATGCCACCCTCAGCCCTTCTATAGTTGGTGAGTGAAGGTCAGGTCCTTGTCCTGGGTTGGGGATTCCATTGTCATATTATAATGTCTGTTTGCTCCCAATGTCTCCCAGCAGCCTCTGCAGTCTATGCCTGGCACGGCGGAGCAGGATGGCATTGTGCACAGATCTTCTGCTGTTGATGCATTTGCACTGACACTGATTTCATAATCCATCCCAAGGGTCCATCTGCATCTGTGCACTGCAATGCCTGGCATCCTCAGCCCCCTCTCCTCCTGCCATTGCCCGCCTCTCACAGCTATTAGTTTCCACTCTTCATCATGTGCCAGCGTGATGTATAAGACTGAGGTCAGTCACTGCACTGCTCTTCCTGGACATTATATGAAAGAAAACTTCCTGGACATCCCTTTAGACGGGCATGCTCCTCCCTCTGCTGGCCACCGGGTGGTGTAGACGTTAGCTGTGCAATCTGCAGATCAGGTGCTTGATTACACAGTAATAAAGTATCATTAAGCAAATGATCAGCGCATTGCACAGCTAACGTCTGCAGCACCCAGTGACCAGCAGTGAGGAGCGTGCATGTCTAAAAGGGTGCTGGGAATGTGTTCTTTCACATAAAGCTCAAGGCAGGGGCCTGCTTGACCATCACTGTATAACAATAACAGTGTAAAATAAATCTTTGATCATCCCCCCCAGAGCAGTACAATATCACTATGGTAACACTAAACTACTCCGATGACAGGATGCACAAAAAAAAATAGTAAAAGAACAAAAAAAAAAGTTAAAAAATTAAAGTTGAAAAGTTGAAAAGGTGAAAAAGCTGAATACATTTTTTTTTCCCCACATACTGTCACCAGTTTCACTGATCACCACCATACCAGTCATATGATGGCGCTGTACTGCACTGGTGACACCCTGATCACCTCACACCAATTATATGATGGCGCCGTACTGCACTGGTGACACCCTAATCACCCCACATCAGTTATATGATGGTGCTGTACTGCACTGGTGACACCATGATCACCACACACCAGTTATATGATGACACTGTACTGTACTGGTGACACCCTGATCACCCCACACCAGTTATATGATGACGCTGTACTGTACTGGTGACACCCTGATCACACCTCACACCAGTCATATGATGGCACTGTACTGTACTGGTGACACCCTGATCAACCCACATCAGTTATATGATGGCGCTGTACTGCACTGGTGACACCCTGATCACCTGACACCAGTTATATGATGGCGCTGTACTGCACTGGTGACACCCTAATCACCTCACACCAGTTATATGATGATGCTGTACTGTACTGGTGACACCCTGATCACCTCCCATCAGTTATATGATGACACTGTACTGTACTGGTGACACCCTGATCACCTCACACCAGTTATATGATGGCACTGTACTGGGCTGGTGACACACTGATCACCACACACCAGTTATATGATGACACTGTACTGTAATGGTGACACCCTGATCACCTCACACCAGTCATATGATGGCACTGTACTGTACTGGTGACACCCTGATCACCTCAGACCAGTCATGTGATGGCGCTGTACTGCACTGGTGACACCCTGATCACCCCCACCAGTTATATGATGGCACTGTACTGCACTGTTGACACCCTGATCACCCCCACCAGTCATATGACGGCACTGTACTGCACTGGTGACACCCTGATCACCCCCACCAGTCATATGACGGCACTGTACTGCACTGGTGACACCCTGATCACCCCCACCAGTCATTTGACGGCACTGTACTGCACTGGTGACACCCTGATCACCTCACATCAGTTATATGATGACCGTCAGCACATCATGATTAATTGATTTTCAGATATACAGAGGAACCTTGGATTACGAGGATAATCCGTTCCAGGAGAATGCTTGTAATCCGAATCACTCGTATATCAAAGCAAGTTTCCCTATAGGAAACAATGGGAACTCAGATAATTCGTTCCACAGTGACTGCTTGTCAATGCAGTACTGTGTGTGGCCAGAGGTCTGGGGGGGCGCTGGTGTATTCAGTACCGTATGTGGCCAGAGGTGGGGTGGCGCTGGTGAGGCTCGGAGACTCTCGGAAACATTTGGAAACGCTCGGAAACTGTTTACCCTTTCGGTATTTCCGAATGCTCCCGAGCATCTCCGAGCCTCACCAGCGCCCCCCCACCTCTGGCCGCATGCGGTATTGCATGCACAGAGGCTTAATCCTGCTCGTTTTGTGAGACATCGCTCGCAAACTGAGTCAGGATTTAAAAAAAAAAAAAAACTGCTCATATTGCGAAACGCTCCTTAACCGCATTACTCGCAATCCGAGGTATCACTGTATATCTCGTAGTTCAGGGGTAGGCAACCTGCGGCCCTCCAGCTGTTGCAAAACTACAAGTCCCATCATGCCTCTGGGAGTAATTGTACCCGTCAGCCTTGCAATGCCTCATGGGAAATGTAGTTCTACAACAGCTGGAGGGCCGCAGGTTGCCTACCCCATCGTAGTGCATGGACTTTCCTACAGACTAAATTATATCCATTTTTTATAATTTTTGCCTAAATTTATGAAGAAATTTGATTTTATTGGAAATGTTTTATAGCAAAAAATAGAAAGCATCAGGGGGCGGTTCAAAGTTTGTGGTCTTTTTTTGTTTGTAGTGCAAAAAATAAAAACCCCATTGGTGATCAAATACCACCGAAAAAACTCTCTATTTGTGGGGAAAAAATTATTAAAATTTCATTTGGGTACAACGTTGCACGACCGCGCAATTACCAGTAAACCACTTCCGGACCGCGTCTCGTACATTCACTGCTGGAGAGCGGCAGCGTAGCGCGAATCGGTGTCTATAAATGCCGATCCGCGCACACACAGCTAGGGGGCGAGCACGCGCCACCAGTGGCACGCTTTCGTTCCCGCCACACGCTCCCTGAGCGGGGCCACGGGTCAGGTGGACTCGATGTCCGCCAGCGACCCGCGATCGTCTCTTAGAGAAGAAAAGCGGGGAACCGCCGATGTGAACACAACGATTCCCCGCTCTGTCAGGCGGCATGTCAGAGATCTACTGATTCCTGTCACTGGGTTCAGTTGTTGCCCCTGACAGCCCAGCCCCCATACAGTTAGAACAACGCCTAGGGAACGCAGTTACCCCCTAGATCTCCCCCTGCAGGTTAACCCCATCACTGCCAATGACATTTATACAGTAATCAGTGGATATTTCATTTTCTGATCGCTGTATAAACGTCATTGGTCCCAAAAAAAGTGCCAAAAATGTCCGACATGTCCGCCGCAATATCGCAGTCCCGATAAAAATCACAGATCGCCGCCATTACTAGTAAAAAAAATGTAAAAATGCCAAAAATTAATTCTCATGGTCTGTAAACGCGGCAATTTTTGCGCAAACCAATCAATAAACGCTGATTGCGATTTTTTTTTTCACCACAAATATGAGGAAGAATATAAATCGGCCAAAACCGATGAATAAATTTGATTTTTTATATTTTTTTTTTTGGATTTTAGCAAAAAGTAAGAAATATTGGGGTTTTGTTTTTCAAAATTGTCGCTTTTTTTGTTTATAGCGGCGATCAGAAATGACGCAGCGATGATCAAATACCACCAAAAGAAAGCTCTATTTGTGGGGAAAAAAAGGACGCAAATTCAGTTAGGGTACAACGCTGCACGACCGCGCAATTGTCAGTTAAACCGACGCAGCACCGAATGACAAAAAGTGCTCTGGTCCTCCAGTGGGAAATCCTTCCGGGACTGAAGGGGTTAAAGCAGCGCAGTGCTGAATAGCAAAAAATTTCATGAGGGGGAGGGGGGGGAACGTCCCGAAGGTCAAGTGATTAATACTTGTGAATAAAAATATACACTCACCGGCCACTTTATTAGGTACACCTGTTCAATTGCTTGGCAAAACAAATTGCTAATCAGCCAATCATAAGGCAGCAACCCAATGCACTTAGACATCTAGACGTGGTGAAGACGACTTGCTGAAGCTCAAACCGAGCATCAGAATGGGGAAGAAAGGGCATTGAAGTGACTTTGAAGGTGGCATGGCTGTTGGTGGCAGACGGGCTGGTCTGAGTATTTCTGGGATCTTCACACCCAACTAAGGATGGGCTCGGGTGTGTTTGCAATGCACGTGCCCGAGCCTGCTGGGAAGTGAACCCTGCACTGCGCTAATAAGAGACAATGAGACATTTCCCGATCACTGCATCCGCTCATCAGGAAAATGTCTCACTGGCACAGTGCAGGGTTCACTTCCCGGCGGGCTCGGGCACGTGCACTTGTGGACACGCCCGAGCCCATCCTTACCCACAACCATCTCTCAGGATTACAGAGAACAGTGGGGAAAAGAGAAAATATCCAGTGAGCGGCAGCTGTGTAGAGGAAAATGCCTTGTTGAGGTCAGAGGAGAATGGGCAGACTGGTTCCAGATGATAGAAAGGCGACGGTAACTCAAATAACCACTCGTTACACCCAAGGAATGCAGAATACCATCACTGACTGCACAACTTATCCAACCTTGAAGCAGATGGGCTACAGCAGCAGAAGACCACACCGGGTGCCACTCCTGTCAGCTAAGAACAGGAAGCCGAGGCTACAATTGGCACCGGATCACCAACATTGGACCATAGAAGATTGGAGAAACGTTGCCTGGTCTGAGGAGTCTGGATTTCAGCTGCGACATTCAGATGGTGGGGTCAGAATTTGGCGCATGGATCCATCCTGCCTTGTATCACCGGTTCAGGCTGGTGGTGGGGGTGTAATGGTGTGGGGGAAGGGCACACTTTGGGACCCTTAGGTTTAGGGCCCACGGCCCTGAGTATTGTTGCTGACCATGTCCACCCCTTTATGACTGCAGTGTCCCCATCTTCTGATGGCTCCTTCCAGCAGGATAATGCACCAATCACAGAGCTCCAATCATCTCACCACTGGACAATGAGGTCCCTGCACTCCAATGGCCTCCACACTCACCAGATCCAATGGCCTCCACACTCACCACATCTCCAATGGCCTCCACACTCACCAGATCCAATGGCCTCCACACTCACCACATCTCCAATGGCCTCCACACTCACCACATCTCCAATGGCCTCCACACTCACCACATCTCCAATGGCCTCCACACTCACCACATCTCCAATTGCCTCCAAACTCACCACATCTCCAATGGCCTCCACACTCACCACATCATCAATAGCCTCCACACTCACCACATCTCCAATGGCCTCCACAGTCACCACATCTCCAATGGCCTCCACACTCACCACATCTGCAATGGCTTCCACACTTACCAGATCCAATGGCCTCCACACTCACCACATCTCCAATGGCCTCCACACTCACCACATCCCCAATGGCCTCCACACTCATCACATCTCCAATGGCCTCCACACTCACCACATCTCCAATGGCTTCCACACTCACCAGATCCAATGGCCTCCACACTCACCACATCTCCAATGGCCTCCACACTCACCACATCTCGAATTGCCTCCACACTCACCACATCTCGAATTGCCTCCACACTCACCACATCTCCAATGGCCTCCACACTCACCACATCTCCAATGGCCTCCACACTCACCACATCCCCAATGGCCTCCACACTCATCACATCTCCAATGGCCTCCACACTCACCACATCTCCAATGGCTTCCACACTCACCAGATCCAATGGCCTCCACACTCACCACATCTCCAATGGCCTCCACACTCACCATATCTCCAATGGCCTCCACACTCACCACATCTCCAATGGCCTCCACACTCACCACATCTCATCCAATAGAGACCCTTTGAGATGTGGTGGAAAGGGAGATCGTGTCACTATGGACCAAAATCTCTGAGGAACATTTCCAACACCTTGTTGAATCTATGCCACGAAGAATGAAGGCCAAAGTGGGTCCAACCTGATGCTAGCAAGGTGAACCTAATAAAGTGGTCGGTGAGTGTGAGTTTTCTATATATTGCTTGTAGTCTCTCTGGTGATGGCACATTGAAGTCTCATTTTGTTCCTCCTACTACCTTCGAGGAGTTGAAGGGGAAGTTCTCTGGTTTATATTCTACCTTACTGTTCATTGTAATGTCCTGGGAGCTGTAGGTGCAATTAGTAGAGGTTCTCTAGGACCTGAAAGGTAGTTAAAGGGATCTTTCATTAATGAATCTAAACCAACACTGTGCTAGCTGGGCTCGCCGTGTAGCTGAGGGAGCATTGCTCCGAGAGGGTTAAGCAGCTCGATGTTCCGCTCGGCACAGTGGAAGACGTATAATTGGTATTTTTCATGCAAGGCTGACAAGGCTCTGATTCTATTATCCTGCACCGTCTTCCGTTGTTTGTTGAGTATGGCTGGGGAGAAGCCGGCTAATAAGCATGTTTCATGTGACAGCTGTGCCGCTCTGACTGGTGGGACGTTTTGTGGTGATGAGGCTCGGAGAACGGTGACAAGTTTGTCGTCCCCAATGAGGAGGTAGAGATGACAGAGGACCAACGTCAGCCGTGATGTGAGGTGCCTGGCAGATCTGAACAGATAAAGTCGTGCCTAACTAGGGCGGCAATGGTTACATCACAATAATGCTGAAGGATATCCAGAATGTTCCACCTTAACCTCCTACAATTTCCAGAATATTTCCCTTCTTATCCAGAGACACCCGCGGGCTACTCATTCACTCTCTGCTTATCTCTTCCCTAGACCAGTGCAACTTCATCCTTGTTGGCCAACCTCTACGCAGACTTTCCCCCCTCCATCTATCATGGACCACCCAGTGTCCTTCACCCCTCTCTGCCAGTCCTTCCACTGGCCTGCACTCAGTGTCCTCCACCCCTCCACTCCTCTCTGCCAATCCTTCCACTGGCCTGCACTCAGTGCCCTCCACTCCTCTCTGCCAATCTTTCCACTGGCCTGCACTCAGTGCCCTCCACCCCTCTCTGCCCATCCTTCCACTGGCCTGCACTCAGTGCACTCCACCCCTCTCTACCAATCCCTCCACTGGCCTGCACTCAGTGCACTCCACCCCTCTCTACCAATCCCTCCACTGGCCTGCACTCAGTGCACTCCACCCCTCTCTACCAATCCTTCCTCCTAACCATCTCTCCCCACCTCACGTGACTCACGTCCGGTCACCTCCCT
>BLSH010453667.1:29192-40792 GCA_018402905.1 Glandirana rugosa
CGGGCGGAGGAGGTGGCTGGAGTACGGACCACGGAGGTGGGCACAGCTGGTGAGGCGGATGAGGCACCAGGCATGAGGTCGGTGGAGGAGGCGGGCACAGCTGGGGAGGCGAAGGAGGTATCGGATGTGAGGTCAGCAGAGGAGGCGGGCACAGCTGGGGAAGCGGAGGAGGCGGGCATGAGGTTGGAGGAAGAGACGGGCACAGCTGGGGAAGTGGAGGAGGTGCCGTGCATGAAGTCGGCGGAGGAGGCGGGCACAGCTGGGGAGGCAAAAGAGGTGTCGGGCATGCGGCCGGCGGAGGAGGCAGGCACAGCTGGGGAGGTGGAGGAGGCGCCTGAAAAATGCCACCCAAGGCAAACGCCTTGTTTGCCTCTTGGTAGATATGCCCATGGCTATACCACTTGTCATGTTTCGTTTTTTTCTTGACACCATTTTTACATTTTACATTTTTTTTTTACAAAAACGAGTTAAATTGGTAATAAACCCAAAAGCAAACATATATTAAATTGCAGCTTACCAATCATTAGATGTGATGGCTGCATTTGTTTTAGTTTTTAGGCTTTCTTTCTTTCTATTTTCATCTGGTGATCCAGCCAACAAGTCTGTTGTTTTTCCAGCAGAACAAGCTGTCCTGCGGAATGTATCAGTTTACAGGGACGAAACAAACCATTTGCCGCCAACAGGGGTGCTTACAATTATCAGCTTTTATTTGTTCATGTAAAACCTTTATCCCAAAAGGAACAAAAACTGTTCCTGTAACTAAATACAAAGTGTGAGTTGGAGTTTTCCTTCAATGTGTTAGTGTATCTAAATCTGCTAGTCCTTCTAACACTCCCCTCCCCCCCAAACTGACTATGCTGCCGTCTACTGTGCCTCCTGTTCTCTTTCATACAGAGTGGGGGGCTCTAATACTGGTGCGTTACTGGCCAGATCACCAGGTGAAAACAGAGGGGGAAAAAGCCTAAAAAAAGAAAACCAATGCAGCTGCCACATCTAATGATTGGTAAGCTGCATTGTATTACATTTTTGGTTTTTGATTTAATACGGCTTTAATAGTTTTGTTTCACAAACAAACATTTAATTCAGGATATTCCCACCACACAATATTCACAGAGCTTTATGGGTTCACTTTTAGAGCGACTCTCTCCAATTGAAACACCATAAAATCTTTTATTTTTTTTCTAAACAAAATACACATACACTATATTACCAAAAGTATTGGGACACCTGCCTTTACACGCACATGAACTTTAATGGCATCCCGTCTTAGTCTGTAGGGTTCAATATTGAGTTGGCTCACCCTTTGCATCTATAACAGCTTCACCTCTTCTGGGAAGGCTGTCCACAAGGTTTAGGGGTGTCTATGGGAATGTTTGACCGTTCTTCCAGAAGCGCATTTGTGAGGTCAGGCACTGATGTTGGATGAGAAGGCCTGGCTCACAGTCTCCACTCTAATTCATCCCAAAGGTGTTCTATCGGGTTGAGGTCAGGACTCTGTGCAGGCCAGTCAAGTTCCTCCACCCCAAACTCGCTCATCCATGTCTTTATGGACCTTGCTTTGTGCACTGGACCAAACCATTTGGTGTAGAGGGGATTATGGTGTGGGGGTTGGGCTTTGCCCCTTAGTTCCAATGCAGGGAACACTTAAGGCATCAGCATACCAAGACATTTTAGACAATTTCATGCTCCCAACTTTGTGGGAAGAGTTTGGGGATGACCCCTTCCTGTTCCAACATGACTGCGCACCACTGCACAAAGCAAGGTCCATAAAGACATGGATGAGCGAGTTTGGGGTTGAGGAACTTCCTTATAGAACACCTTTGGGATGAATTAGAGCAGAGACTGTGAGCCAGGCCTTCTCGTCCAACATCAGTGCCTGACCTCATAAATGCTCTTCTGGAAGAATGGTCAAACATTCCCATAGACACTCCTAAACCTTGTGGACGGCTTTCCCAGAAGAGGTGAAGCTGTTATAGCTGCAAAGGGGGGCAACTCAATATTGAACCCAACGGGGTAAGATTGGGAAGCCATTAAAGTTTATGTGGGTGTAAAGGCAGGCGTCCCAATAGTTTTGGTAATATAGTGTATGGGCCAGTTCACACCATAGAAACGCAGTCCGGATGCTTTTTGTGCGTTTTTGATGCGTTTTTAATGCAGTCCAGTGCAGTTTTCCCTTTTTTTCTTAGGACATGTGAGTACCAGTGCGTTTTGGTGCGTTCTGGTGCGTTTATTGATGCGTTTTACCGCGTTTCAGTACAGTTCAATGTATAAAAAATGCAGCATGTTCTACTTTTTTTTTTCTGGAGCTGGAACGCATTGGAACTGACTGTGCCGGTGTGAACTAAGCCATTGAAAGCCATATAACCTACTTCCCATGCGTTTTTGATGCAGAAAAAAAAACGCACTGGTGTGAACCGACCCTTAATGTGTATTTTTTTGTCTATGGATTGCATAAATCCAGGGGCTGAACTGGGTAAGGAGTTTTAAGAAAAGACGTGCCTACGTGACCAACAAACACAACCACTGCCCGCGGTTTCCTCCCACACTTCACGGGTGGGCCAGCGCTTGGCACGCTCTGCTTCATCCTCCTTACTTGTATGGGGAACTCAAAGTGACCACAAATCCCTCAGCACCCAACCACTGGGTCAGAGCTCTGAGGTGCGATGTAAGCGACGTTGCGTAAAGCCCGAGAACACCCAGCGAAGTGATATACACAAGGATAAGATTACACGCCCATTACCGGCCATAGCACAAAGGTACAAAGTCCTTTCAAGCCCAACTCTGGGCGCCTGGGCCCACTTAATCACATTATGGGGGTCTAATTACAAAACAAGCTGAACAAAATTTCACCGTATGTATTCTAATAGATTCATTCTGTATCATCATCTCCATCTAGTGGACAAAGGGTGGTACTGTTTTCTGAAACAACTCCATGAGAAAAATATACCATCATTTTGTCCACTACTTTGGCCAAGTTTGGTAGAAGTCATGCAGATGCAGCACCCTCCCAGCTACAGTGAGGGGAAAAAAAAGTATTTGCCCCCCTGCTGATTTTGTAGGTTTGCCCACTGACAAAGAAACGATCGGTCTGTAATTTTAATGGTCGGTTTATTATAACAGTGAGAGACGGAATAACAACAAAAATATCCAGAAAGACGCATTTCAAAAAAGTTATAAATGGATTTGCATTTTAACCACTTGCCGACAAAGTGGCATACGACGGCGGCTGCAAGATCGTGCACTGTGAGCGCGCGCCACCGGAGGCGCGCCCGCGCGCTCATTGTGTTTGGGGGGGGCCAGAGAGCGGGTGCGGCGGACTCGATCGCCACCGGCTACCCGCGATGCCCCCCCCCCCCCCCCGGAGTGAAAGAACGGAGGACCGTGTATGTAAACATGGACCTCCGTTCTGTGAGAGGGGGAAGGGCTGTGATCACTTCCCTTCCCCAGCTAGGGCAGCCCACACACAGTTAGAACGCCCAGGGAACACAGTTATCCCTTAGTGCGCCCCCTGCAGGTTAACCCCTTCACTGCCAATGGCATTTACACAGTAATCAGTGCATTTTTATAGCACTGATCGCTGTATAAATGCCAATGGTCCCAAAAAATTGTCAAAATGGTCCGACATGTCCGCCCCAATATCGCAGTACCGCTAAAAATCACAGATCGCTGCCATTACTAGTAAAAAAAAAATAAAAACCCCAGAAATGAATTGTCATCATTCGTAAACGCGGCCACTTTTGCGCAAACCAATCAATAAACGCCGATTGCGATTTTTTTTATCACAAATATGAGGAAGAATATAAATCGGCCAAAAACGGTGAAAAAAAATGTTTTTTTGTATTTGTATTTTAGCAAAAAGTAAGTAATTTGGGTTTTTTTGCTAAATTGTCGCTCTTCTTTTGTTTATAGCGGCGATCAGAAATGACGCAGAGGGGATCAAATACCACCAAAAGAAAGCTCTGTTTGTGGGAAAAAAAGGACGCAAATTTAGTTTGGGTACAACGCCGCACGACCGCGCAATTGTTAGTTAAAGCGATGCAGCGCCGAATCGCAAAAAGTGCTTCGGTCCTAAAGTGTGAAATCCTTCCGGGGCTGAAGTAGTTAATGAGTGAAATAAATATTTGACCCCTTCACAAAACATGACTTAGTAGTTGGTGGAGAAACCCTTGTTGGCGATCACAGAGGTCAGACGTTCCTTGTAGTCGGCCACCAGGTTTATAGACATCTCAGGAGTTATTTTCTCCCACTCCTCTTTGCAGATCTCCAAGTCATTAAAGTTTCTAGGCTGACATTTGGTCACTCGAACCTTCAGCTCCCTCCACATATTTTCTATGGGGTGAAGGTCTGGAGACTGACTAGGCCACTCCAGGACCTTAATGTGCTCCTTCTTGAGCCACTCGTTTGTTACCTTGGTGGTGTGTTTTGGGTCGTTGTCATGCTGAAATACCCATCCGTGACCCATTTCCAATGCCCTGGCTGAGGGGAGGAGGTTCTCACCCAAGATTTGATGGTCTATTGTCCAATTGATGAGGTGAAGTTGTCCCCTTAGTAGAAAAACATCCCCAAAGCACAATGTTTCCACCTCCATGTGTGATGGTGGGGATGGCGTTCTTGGGGTCATAGGCAGCATTCCTCCTCCTCCAAACACGGCGAGTTGATGCCAAAGAGCTGGATTTTGGTCTCCTCTGACCACAGCACTTTCACCCAATCCTCCTCTGCATCGTTCAGATGTTCATTAGCAAACTTCAGACGGGTTGTCCATGTGCTTTCTTCAGCAGGGGGACCTTCCGGGCTCTGCAGGATTTCAGTCCTTCACGGTGTAGTGTTACCAATGGTTTTCTTGGTGTCGATGGTCCCAGCTGCCTTGAGATCATTGATGAGATTCTCCCGTGTAGTTCTGGGAGATTCCTCACCGTTCTCCATGATCATTGAAACTCCATGAGGTGACACCTTCCATGGAGCCCCAGACTGAGGGAGATTGGCAGTTATTTTGTGTTTCTTCCATTTGTGAATAATCGCGCCAACTGTTGTCACCTCTCACCAAGCTGCTTGGCGATGGTCTTGTAGCCCCCATTCCAGCCTTGTGCAGGTCTACAATCTTCTCCCTGGCATCCTTGGACAGCTCTTTGGTCTTGGCCATGGTGGAGAGATTGGAATCTGGTTGGTTGCTTCTGTGGACAGGAGTCTTCTATACAAGGTAACAAGCTGAGATGATGAGCACTCCCTTTAAGAGAGAACTCCTAATCTCAGCTCCTTACCTGTATAGAAGACGCCTGGGAGCCAGAAATCTTGCTGATTGATAGGAAATCGAATACTTATTTCACTCATTAACCACTTACTTCCGGGGCCAACTCTGACACTTCGCTCCTGCATGTAAAAAGCATAATTTATTTTGCTAGAAAATTACCCAGAACCCCCAAACATTATATATGTTTTTTTAGCAAAGGCCCTAGGGAATAAAATGGTGGTCGTTGCAACTTTTTATCTCGCACGGTATTTGCGCAGTCATTTTTCAAATACGTTTTTTTTGGGGGGAAAAAAAAACTGTTTCATGTATTAAAAAATAAGAAAACAGTAAAGTTAGCCCAATTTTTTTGCACAATGGAGGATGTTAAGCCGAGTAAATAGATACCTAACATGTCACACTTAGAAATTGCGCACACTCGTGGAATGGCGCCAAACTTTGGTACTTAAAAATCCCCATAGGCGACGCTTTAAAAAATTTTAACAGGTTACATGTTTAGAGTTATAGAGGGGATCTAGTGCTGGAATTATTGCTCTCGCTCTGACGTTCGCGGCGATACCTCACGTGTGTGGCTGTTTTACGGAATGGCGCTATGTTGGAATTCCCTTTTGTTCCTTCGCTTCACATGATGGCCCGTTTATGAGGTCTTGATGCCACTGTTTGGATGACTGCCCGAGTTGTACCATCGGGCCTGTTGTTGATCTTCTGGAAAGACTGCTGATGTCGGGAGACAGATTTGCATATATACCTTGAGAGTCGGTGTAGGGAATCGCCGGCTCTAAAAAATGATATCTGAATGGTGCTTGTAGCCGCTGGCACCATTCAGATATCGCCGCTCAAAGTCTACGGCGTCATATGACGTGAGGCGGGAGGGAAGCGGCTAAAATGCAAATCAATTTATAACTTTTTTTGAAATGCGTTTTTCTGGATATTTTTGTTGTTATTCTGTCTCTCGCTGTTTTAACCGGTTCCACATCGCCTACCGCGTATTTACGGCAGCAGTGTGGACGCTGGCCGCGAATTGCCGTAAAAAGGCGGCGATCTGCGAATGGCCGCTAAGGGGCGCGCACGCTCCTGCCGCACTCCTGAGGAGTGCACCCGCGGCTCGGGCGGACCCGATGTCCGCCGGCGAGCCGCGATGAGCGGCCACAGGCGAAGAACGGGGAACCGTTGATGTAAACACGGCGGTTCCCCATTCTGACAGTGCAGGCATGGGAGATCTACTGATCCCTGTCACTGGGATCAGTTAGATCTCTTATGCCCATGGTAGCCCAGCCCCCTCACAGTTAGAACACACCCAGGGAACACAGTTAACCCCTAGATCTCCCCCCCCAGGTTAACCCCTTCACTGCCAATGACATTTATACAGTAATCAGTGGACATTTAAATTTCTGATCGCTGAATAAATGTCATTGGTCCCAAAAAAAGTGTCAAAAATGTCCGACATGTCCGCCGCAATATCGCAGTACCGCTAAAAATCGCAGATCGCTGCCATTACTAGTAAAAAATAAATAAAAACCCCAGAAATTAATTCTCACCATCCGTAAACGCGGCCATTTTTGCGGAAACCAATCAATAAACGCCGATTGCGATTTTTTTTTTATCACAAATATGAGGAAGAATATAAATCGGCCAAAACCGGTGAAAAAAATGTTTTTTTATATTTTTTTTTTGGATTTGAATTTTAGCAAAAAGTAAGAAATTTGGGATTTTTTGCAAAATTGTCGCTCTTCTTTTGTTTATAGCGGTGATCAGAAATGACGCAGAGGGGATCAAATACCACCAAAAGAAAGCTCTATTTGTGGGAAAAAAAGGACGCAAATTTTGTTTGGGTAAAACGCCGCAGGACCGCGCAATTGTCAGTTAAATTGACGCAGTGCCGATTCCCAAAAAGTGCTCTTTTCCTAAACTGGGAAATTCTTCCGGGGGTGAAGTGGATAATAAAGTGACCATTAAAATTACAGACCGATCGTTTCTTTGCCAGCGGACAAACCTACAAAATCAGCAGCCGATCAAATACTTTTTTTCCCTCACTGAAGGTGCTAGAAGAGAGTGTCGTTTTTTTTGGGTCTTTCTGCTTACCAGGAAGGCTGCTAGGTAAATTTATATGCTCTCTGCCTACCAGGGAGCGGGGATCCATTGACAGGGTCTGCTCATGGTGCTCAGGTGCTGCTCATGTTGTCTGAATGTTTCACACTGGTCCAATAGGACGGAGCATATTGAACAAGGGGGGAAACCTGACAAATGAGAGCACAGGCATAGTTACAGCCATGGCCATTGGCAGAGGAAAGTGCCTCAGTGCATGCTGGGCGACTGTATATATGCCAAGGGCACATGTGCTTGGGGTCCATAGCGGGACAGTGGGTTCCAGGAGGGAGGTGGAGGCTGCCCCTCCTCTGTAGAAGCTGCCATGCAGCCTCAGGTGGCTGACCTGAGGGCCTGAATCTGAATAAAGCTGCAACCATGGGCGTCCGCAGGTAGGGGCAAGGGGGGGCAATTGCCCCCCCCCTGGAATCAGGCATCAGATCAGGGGTTCCCCACTAGATCCTTATCCTCTTGAGCCATGTATGCAGTTTCTGACAGTCTCTTGGGCCATGTATGCAGTCTCTGACCGTTTCCTGTACCATGTCCGCAGTCTCTGACTGTCTCCTGTTCCATGTCTGCAGTCTCTGACCGTATCCTGTACCATGTCCGCAGTCTCTGACCGTCTCCTGTACCATGTCTGCAGCCTCTGACTGTCTCCTGTATCACGTCTGCAGTCTCTGACCATCTCCTGTACCATGTCCGCAGTCTCTGACCGTCTCCTGTACCATGTCCGCAGTCTCTGACTGTCTCCTGTGCTATGTCTACAGTCTCTGACTGTCTCCTGTTCCATGTCCGCAGTCTCTGACCGTATCCTGTACTATGTCTGCAGTCTCTGACTGTCTCCTGTATCACGTCTGCAGTCTCTGACCATCTCCTGTATCATGTCTGCAGTCTCTGACCATCTCCTGGATCATGTCTGCAGTCTCTGACCATCTCCTGTACTACGTCTGCAGTCTCTGACCGTGATAATGTAATTATGACATTGTCAAAAAGGGGCAGAGCATGGATGACCTTGAAATTATGCCCCCCCCCCCCCCCTGGAAAAAGTTCTGCGGACGCCCAAGGCTGCAACCCAGATGTCCTGCAAAGCTGACTGGAAGGGAGACACCAGAGCTGTTTCTGCCTACTTTGAGTGCAGATCTGTGTCATGGGGTCCTGTGAGGGCCATCCCTTCAGCTAGTAGAGTCGGAGGATTGGTTTCAGTCAAAGGGGATGCTAGTGAGTGTCCTAGATAAACAGCTTCATCTGCTGCCAGAGTAAGCAAAGGACTTACTTCTCCCATACAAGTGTTATATGGTATAACAGAAGTCTGTTACCACATCTGACCTGGTGAGGTTGAGTGAGAGTTGTCCTCATCTGTAATTAGTTCCAGTTGGAGTATCCCACTATTCCCTTCTCCCATCCAAGTTCCAACAATAAAAAAAAAAAAAAAAAACAAACACCCTGGATTTATTATTGGATAACGAGCGGATGAGAGTACGGGTGGTTGTGCAAAAACCTCTAGTAACTGGCTGCAAGATAAGAAGGGGATAGGTCCAGGGAACTCTTCTCACAGCAACCCCTACAGGGGGCAGTGCTACATAGAGAAATATCAATTTCATGGTGGTGTTAGGTATTGAAACGTTTCGTGAGCAACTCGCTTCCTCAGGATCCACACCTTTTGTACACGCAGACAATGTTGTCACTCATAAAAACAACTTCAACATAGGGACAAGCCTGAGCAAATAGACATCTTGTTCAACCACAGGGTTCTTCCCTCAACACGAAGAGGGTTATAGCATATGGCACCACCCATAGCCTACTACATCCATATGTGCTAACACCCCATGTATTGCCAAAGTATTAAAATAAGAAAAAGTGCCACTTGCCCAATCCCAGCAAGAAGTCCATGTGTCACAGTCAGGGGTCAGACTTGGAGACCAGTAGCTAAAGCAGTAGAGAAGCTCCCACTGACCAGCTGTCAGGACAGCTGGGGTCAGGTGACAGATGCACACCGCAAGGTTGCGAAGTGCACCGCTAAGGTTGTGGACCTATAGCTGACTGCTGCTAATGAGCTCCGACTGACACGGGAAGATGGGCCCCTGGAGCACTGACACTGAAACACAGGGAGCTAGTGCATCAGTTTCCCCAGGGCGTGGAGTCTAAGAGCCAGTAGGTATTCGCCAGAGCCTCTGGTGGTGAGGATGGATTTGGCTGCAACTGGATCCAGGTCGCGGCCCCCCGGGGTCCCCTAGCTCACGCTCGGCTGGCTACAGGTGGAAGAGAAGAAGCAGCAGCGCAGGAACAGCAAGGATAGTAAGTGGCCTTAGCCAAAGGTCAGGGCTACAAGCAGACAGGGACAGAGTACGCTAAGGTCGGGGTATCAAGCGGACAGGAGAAACAGAGAACAAGCCAAAGGTCGGGGTATCAAGCAGGCAGGGATAGTCAAAACAAGCCAAAAGTCGGTAAACGGAAATGAACTCAGAGCATACGACAGGAACAACCACACATGAAGCCAAACACACACAACATAGATCGGCAAGGAGGCATGGTCTTAAATAGTGTTTTCTTAATTGGAGGCTGGGATGGAGTTCACTGAGAGGAGATTACTTAGCCCACAGGGGATGATGTGCACGGCCTCTAAGCTGACACAACCAAGAGGTAAGCAAACAGACAGGACCTGAATGACTATGGGTTCATGACACCAGCTGGATAAGTACACAAGCAGGTCACCTTGGTTGATGACGTGGTTTCACCCAAGGTGTGGGGTCTAAGCACTAACCAGTGTTCACCAGAACTTCTGATGGTGGAGGTGGGTTTGTCTGCCAGGTCACCGTTCTCAGGAACGCCTCACCAAGAGGTGAGCAAGCTGAGTTAAGTAGCAGATATACTAAGACATGACTAAGCTCCGGGGAGCGGAGTGAAACCTGTTGGGGGGTGTGGCCTGGTCGGAGTTCAGGCTGAGGTTACCACTCCATCCATCTCTTTAGGATTCCTTAGATGTGCGGCATCCAGGGGACACCCCTTTTCCTTTTGAGCAGATATAGCAGGTAGGGATCAAGCAGAAGCATAATCAGTAAAGAAGTCAAAGGTCCATAAGAAGTGGTTTCAGGTTGGAATCAAGTAGAAGCGTAGTTGAGGAACAAACCAAAGGTCGGCAATGAGTGGTTGCAGATAGGGATCAAGCGGAAAAATAATCAAGGATGATGTGGGCTCACCCAAGGTGCGGGGTCTAAGGGTAGCACAGCCCCGTAGGGACTGCAGATGAGCATGGATCCCTTACTCCTGCACAGCCAGGCACACTGAATTTTCAAAAGCACAGTAAGAGAACAGTCGGTGACTTTGCTTTTGTTATTTATTGTGGGTTAATAACTTGGATAGGGATGGGAGGTTATGGGATGCCCAGTTGACTTTACCAACAACATCTTCAGGGACATCTTAGTTTATATGCAGTACAGTCGCCTTCACTTGCCTCACGCACAGCACTTGCTTGCTCCAGCTGAATCACTGTAGGGCTCCCTGTCAGATTGTAGCAATAGCCCTTTACAGGCAGGAACCCGTAGCCCCTTGTTGTGTAGCAAAAAATAGTGAAACAGCTCGTTACATCCTCTTCTGTGACCACTGATCCCAGCACCACCTCTTCAGGCACTGCCAACCCACCTGACTGCACCAGCCCTCCAGGCTAACGCTCACACCAATCCTCCCCCACTGACTCTTCACCAGTCCACCCAGCTGACTCTCAGGAGATCTCTCAGGCAGGGCTGGTACAAGGATTTTTGACACCCTAGGGCCTAGGCGAAACTTCATTTTGCCGCCCCCTTGGCTCCACCCCCTTTTCCCTGCCCAGCCTGATCAGCGCCAATGAATTGCAGCCTGAGCAGCGCCAATCAATACAGCCTCACCCAGGGCTGGACTGGGACAAAAATTTGGCCCTGGACTTCATCCAGACCGGCCCACTTTAATTTTGCAAACCCGCACAAAAACGAGTGAACAAGTGAAGTGGGAGGGCTAACGTCTTGCAGGAACATTGCTACAATCTCACTTTTATTATATTATCTATTATTTTTTTTACAATTTTGTTGTTTTTTACTTTTTTAAAATAAGTTTTAAATATTTTTTCCACAGTGCTTCTACGGAAGGGGGTGGGTGGGGTACGGTGTTAGTAGGGCAGTGAATGGTATCAGTAGTTTTTTTTTTTATGTATTTATTTTTTTCCATTTTTATATGTTTTTCATTTTTTTCACAATGCTATTGGGAGGAGGGGGTTGGGGCAGTGGATAGTGTCAGTAGG
>BLSH010453726.1:32105-48101 GCA_018402905.1 Glandirana rugosa
ACTAGACTCCCCACTTCCACGCCCCTAACCCCACTAGACTCCACACTTCCACGTCCTTAACCCCACCAGACTCCACACTTCCACGTCCTTCCTCAGACCACCCCAATTCCTGCACCTTCACACCTCAGATCACCCCAATCCCCGCACCTTCACCCCTCAGATCACCCCAATTCCTGCACCTTCAGCCATCACATCAAAATTGAAAACAATTGACTCTTTCTGCTCCCTACATTCCAGAATCATCCAGAAGGAAGGGGGAAGAAGTCAGTGAAACTCAAAACAGCTCAAAATGATCACAAGTTGCTCCACTGTTAGCGGGGAGCCAAGCAGAATAAAATGTATCTCAATTAAATAGTGGCCTATCTAAGGAGGGTTCTACATACTGTATACAGTATAAGAGGTAGTGACTGTGTATTGTAAGCTCCTTGGGGGCGGAGCCATATGCCTAACATTGGTAAATTGATGGTGCTATATAGACGCCTGTGATAAAAATCTCTCTGTTTTATACGATGACATAAAATGAGAAATGTTTTTCCCATGAATTTCCACACATCATAAGGACCCCCTCGTCTTCTGTTTGGGATATGGTGGGGTCATGGTGGGTCATTTCCTCTGACCGCCTTCATTTTCTCTATCTCTGTGTGATGACCGCACTCCAGCAGAGCCAGGAACCGCATTGCGTTGTATGTAGCTTGGATGGTAACCGCATGTCACCCTTATCTCCCTCTCCAGGACGTTCCGATGAAGAATTCCTGACTTGTATGGCAAGGAAAAGCGGTGCCCTTATCTCATGCGGCGCTGACAATGACACCCGGATCCATCGCTATGATTATAGCTCAGCAATTCACTTAAGGTGCGAGACGGGAGAAAAAATGTACTGCCCGGTAATCTCAAATCTGCATATTGTGGAGAACACTACGGAATCCTACGTCATCACATGCCGGATAAAGACCCGGCTCCGGCGCAAATGTCAGCTATTCTCTTGTAATGTCGAGAAGCCCCTCTACATATCCACCATCCTTTATGTTATTTCATGTAAGTTTCTTCCCCTGTAAGGGTAAAACAAATGTTAATGCCTAAGCACCATTTTGCAACTTTGACATGTGTTAGTAAAACCGTACAGATCATCATCACAGCTACTTTGTGCAACCAGGTGGATTATACTGTGTTTGAATTTGGTGGTAAATGGTAGACATGTGCAATTTGTTTCGTTCCAAATTTGTTTTTTAACCCCCAAAGTGTGGCTCGGAGTGAATATTCTGTACCAAGAGCGGTAACCCCGAGACACGCTCGGGATCGCATCGCTGGATCCAAGGCTGGGTTACTCACCTTGTGCCCTGGATCCAACGATGTCACCCCCCCCGCTGTGTCCGCGGGCTGTGTCCTCCGCCCGATGCCTCTGTGTGCCGGGCTCCGTTCCCTGCGGGCGTCGCGTTGCACGGGGCGGAGACCGGCGGCAAATTCAAAAAGTGAAACACACACAATACATACAGTACACTGATCTGTAAGATTACATTACTGTATGAAATAATTTCACATCCCCTTTGTCCCTGGTGGTTTGCCCAGTGTCCTGCATGCACTTTTATATAATAAATGTCATTCTTTCTGCCTGGAAACATGAGAACGTCCATGGCAACCAAAAAGCGTCCCTTTACGTCAAAAGTGGTTTCTGATCAGCTAGAAAACAGCGATAGTAAATAAGAATCATTTGCAGAATTGAGTGATACTGATTTTTGGGGAAATTTATCATCAGACACTGAAAGCGACGACAGCGACAATTCCGCAACTCAGCAAATTTCTGCGTTTTTGGTTTGATTACATTATGGATTACATTTTATTATTATTAAATTAATATTTTTAATAATTATTTTTAGTTATTTATTATATTATAATTTATGACTTCATGTTTCAGACTTTATCATACCCGGGATGCCTACTAGACTCTTGTTTGGACAGATTTAACCACTTCAGCCCCGGAAGGATTTCACACTGTAGGACCAGAGCACTTTTTGCGATTCAGCGCTGCGTCGCTTTAACTGACAATTGCGCTGTCGTGCGACGTTGTACCCAAACAAAATTTGCGTCCTTTTTTCCCCACAAATAGAGCTTTCTTTTGGTGGTATTTGATCACCGCTGCATCATTTATGATCGCCGCTATAAACAAATGAAGAGCGACAATTTTGCAAAAAACCTCAAATTTCTTACTTTTTGCTAAAATACAAATCCAAAAAAAAATATAAAAAAACATTTTTTTCAACGGTTTTGGCCAATTTTTATTCTTCCTCATATTTGCGATAAAAAAAAAATCGCAATCGCCGTTTATTGATTGGTTTGCGCAAAAGTTGCCGCATTTACGGATGATGAGAATTCATTTTTGGGGTTTTTATTTTTTTATTTTTTTTTTACTAGTAATGACGGCGATCTGCGATTTTTAGCAGTACTGCGATATTGGGGCGGACATGTCGGACCATTTTGACACTTTTTTGGGACCATTGGCATTTATACAGCGATCAGTGCTATATAAATGCACTGATTACTGTGTAAATGCCATTGGCAGTGAAGGGGTTAACCTGGGGGGGCGCTCTAAGGGTTAACTGTGTTCCCTGGGCGTGTTCTAACTGTAGGGGGACTGCCCTAGCAGGGGAAGGGAAGTGATCACAGCCCTTCCCCCCGCACAGAACGGAGATCCGTGTTTACTTACATGGACCTCCGTTCTTTCACTCCGGGGGGGGTGGATCGCGGGTGGCCGGCGGAGATCGAGTCCGCGCACCCGCTCCCTGACCCCCCCCCGACCACAGTGAGCGTGCCTCCAGCGGCGCGCGCTCACAGTGCACGATCTCGCAGCCGCCGTGTTATGACGGCGGTTTGTGATATCGAACCACCTTGTCGCTGTCAACCTGCGGTTGGGGGTCGGCAAGTGGTTAAGTGATTTATTCCTAAGAATTACAGGCCTACAATATAAAACGCCAAATTTCTATGCAAAACAACCGCTTTGAGATGCAAAAATCTGACACAATCATCCCGTCAGGGAGGTTAATGAATTTTAACAAATTAGTTACTTCGGAAATATCCGAATTTCAGAAAATTCGGAAATTTGGTAATCCAAAATTTTGGAAATTCGAAAATCCGAAAATAAGAACGAAAATCCGTAAAATCGAAATGAATAACTAACTAATAATAACTAAATAATAATAACTTAAGTATTACTAACTATTAACCTCCTTAGCGGTAATTCCGAGTGTGGCTCCGGGTGAATGTACCGCTTTGAGTCGCAAAAATCTGACATAATCATAACGCCAGGGAGGTTAAATTATAGGTATTGGAATTTCTTTTCAAATTTGGCTGTTAGTAAACGTAACAAATAAAAAAATTATCTGAAGTTACTAATTATCTGAAATCACAAATGCCGTATCTAAACGAATGGAACGTAATGAATTAATAATAATATATAACAATAATAATAATAAAAAAATGTTATTATTATTATTTATTATTTCCGTCACATTTGTTTAGATGCGGCATTCGTTATTTCAGGTCATTCGTAAACTCAGATAAATTTGTATTGATTACGTTCCCTAACAGCCAAATTTGAAAGGAAATGCCAATACCTATAATTTAATAGTTAGTTATTTATTTATTATTTTGAATTTTAGGATTTTCTTTCTTATTTTTGGATTTCCGAATCTCCAAATTTTCGAATGTACGAATTCTGTAAATTTCCGAATTTCTGAATTTTTGAATTTCCGAAAAAAAACCCCCAAAAAAACGAATGAAACGAAAACAAGCAGTGCACATGTCTAGTAAATGGTAATAGATATCTCATGATATTTTTTTATTATCAAAGGAAAGCTGGCCCAAGATGTTAAAAAAACAATTTATAATATAATAAAATATGAAATATAAAATGTTTTTGGGGGTTTTAAGTGATCTTCAGACCTAAAATGTGTAATTTAATATGTATGCAAAAAAACAAAACTTCATGTAATGCCCTGCACAGCAGAATTCAGGTAGGGTGTGGGTGGGGGGCAGGATTGTGAGCCAATCAGGTGGCACTACATTGCAGAGGGCGGTATTCTAACACTGGGTGTAATGAGCTCATCAAAGTGAAAAGTCAAACCTCTGACCTCTCTGTGTTCTCTGACAGATAAACCCGGATCACAAGACTGGGAGGACAAACTGACCGATATTGCAGAAGGTATATATGGTTAATATGTGTATTTTAAAGCAGCTAATAGAAGTACCAGAGCCTGTCTCTGTATTTGCTTCCTGTGATCTCCAACAGAACAGAACTCACATCGGGGGAGGGGTGATCCACCCTGTGAGCACAGAGCTGCATTCTAATCAGGGCCATCTTTAATATTGATTGGGCCCTGGGCAAACATTTTCTTGGGCCCTCTCGAATCCACTATTTGTGGACAGTGTGGGTTTAACCACTTGCCGACCGTCAATCGGCAATTGACGGCGGCAAAGTGGCTCTGTAACGCGGATCGCCGTCATATGACGGCGGCCGCGTGATCGCGCCTAGTGAGCGTGCGCGCGCCGCCGGAGGCGGCCCGCGCGCTCACTGTGTCCGGGGAGGGCCGGGGAGCGGGTGCGGCGGCTTCGATTGCCGCCGGCTACCCGCGATGGCCCCCCCGGAGCGAGTGAGCGGAGGTCCGTGTATGTAAACACCGACCTCCGCTCTGTGTGAGGGGGAAGGGCTGTGATCACAGCCTTCCTGTACGTGAAGGCTGTGACCACTTCCCTTCCACAGCTAGGCAAGCCCCCATACAGTTAGAACACGCCCAGGGAACATACTTAACCCTTAGAGCGCCCCCTGCAGGTTAACCCCTTCACTGCCAATGGCATTTACACAGTAATCAGTGCATTTTTATAGCATGTCCGCTGAAATATCGCAGTACCGCAAAAAATCGCAGATCGCCACCATTATTAGTAAAAAATAAAAAAAAAAATAAAAACCCCAAAAATGAATTCTCATTTTTTTTTATCGCAAATATGTGGAAGAATATAAATCGGCTAAAAACGGTGAAAAAAAATGTTTTTTTATATTTTTTTTTTGGATTTGTATTTTAGCAAAAAGTAAGAAATTTGGGTTTTTTTGCAAAATTGTCGCTCTTCTTTTGTTTATAGCGGCGATCAAAAATGACGCAGAGGGGATCAAATACCACCAAAAGAAAGCTCTGTTTGTGGGAAAAAAAGGACGCAAATTTAGTTTGGGTACAACGTCGCACGACCGCGCAATTGTCAGTTAAAGCGACGCAGCGCCGAATCGCAAAAAGGGCTCCGGTCCTAAAGCTGGAAATCCTTCCGGTCCTTAAGTGGTTAAGGGGCAGCTGCTTTGGGCTCAACAAAAATGACTGGGCCTGGGGCAGCTGCCCCTTTTGCCAAGTGTTAAAGATGGCTCTTATTCTAATACTGGGAATGTGCTGACAAGAGAGGCAAAGTGGACAGGTAGGTGGCCAATGTTCCATTTCTACCTGAAGGGGGAGGGGGAACAAGCTATGGGGCTTCATTGTGTAGCAATGACCCCCAAAGGAGCTGATGGATTTTTCAGGACCCCCCAGCCTTTCAACTGATGATTTGTCCCAGTGGTGTAGAAAGGTGAGGCCACAGGGGTGGCTGCCCCAGGTGCATAATTCTGAGAAGGTGTCATAGCGGGAAACCAATCATAGACAGCAGAGGCATTTCCACCCAGCAACTTGCCCTTTGCATGTGTGCTGCTGCAGGGCAGGGGGGTTTCTCCACTGCCTATAATTCACTCTCAATTGATAGCTGTCAGGTGGGTAAGCTTGGGCAGGTTTGGACTTCCTGAACTCATCCCTACCCAAGAGGGTTCTATAGTCACTGGTAACCCGTGCTATGCCACTGATTTGTTCTATAGCTGCACCTGAACACTCAACGACCCACTGACAGGGACCGATAGACAGACTGCCTCCATGGCAATCTTTTTTTGTTATTTTATTGGCTCATTTAGGTTGGGGGTACAGAATAGCCAAACAAGCAGTAACCAATTCCTACCACTCAATAGCCTCTTGTAGTATCTTTAACCTCTGCCATAGGCTAATGCAGATTTGGTAGGCCAAATGGACAGGTATCTTCAAGTATCTTCCGTAGTGGAACTTTGACCTGAGATCCACAATTGGTAGTAATGGACCCTTGATCTGAGACCAGCAATTATTAGAAGTGGACCTTTGAGCTCAGAACAGAACAGCAATTGGTAGTAGTGGATAGACATGTGCACTGCCGAAAAATGTGTTTGTTTTCATTTTCATTTAATTTGTTTGTTTTTTTTTTTTACATTTTTGGTTCATTCATTATGATCAAAATTCGTAATTTCGGAAAAAAAATTTGAAAATTCTAAAATAAGAACAAAAATCTGAAAATTCGAAAATCCGGATAATAACTAACTAACTAATAATAACCAACTATTAAATTATAGGTGTTGGAATTTCAGATGTCGAAGTTTCAGATTTTCAAATTTCAAATTTTAGAAAAATTTGTTCAATGGTTTTACATTAATTAGAATGTTTCCAAATTAACTAATTTTTCAAATTTTGTTGAAAAATTTATTCGGAATGAAATTAATTGCATGCGTTTAGTAGTGGAGCTGAGACCAGCAAGTGGTAGTAATGTACCTTTTAGCTGAGACCAAGAATTAGTAGAAGTGGACCCTTGAGCTGAGATCAGCAATTGGTAGTAGTGGACCTTTGGACTGAGACCAGCTATTAGTAGAAGTGGACCTTTGAGCTCAGAACCACAATTGGTAGTAGCAGACCTTTGAGCTGAGACCAGCAATTGGTAGTAGTGGACCTTTGGACTGAGACCAGCAACTGGTAGTAGTGGACCTTTGAGCTCAGACCCGCAATTGGTAGTAGTGGACCTTTGAGCTGAGACCCGCAATTGGTAGTAGTGGACCTTTGAGCTGAGACCAGCAATTGGTAGTGGTGGACCTTTGGACTGAGACCAGCCATTAGTAGAAGTGGGCCTTTGAGCTGAGACCAGAAATTGGTAGTAGTGGACCTTTGAGCTGAGACCCGCAATTGGTAGTAGTGGACCTTTGAGCTGAGACCAGCAATTGGTAGTAGTGGACCTTTGGATTGAGACCAGCCATTAGTAGAAGTGGACCTTTGAGCTCAGACCCACAATTGGTAGTAGTGGACCTTTGAGCTGAGACCAGCATGAAGTAGAAGGAGACCTTTTAGCTGAGAGCAGAAATTGGCAGACGTGCACTTTTGAGTTGAGACCAGCAATTAGTAGTAGTGGACCTTTGATCTGAGACCAGCAGTTGTCAGAAGTGGACCTTTGAGCTGAGACCAGAAATTGATGAAGTAGAATTCTTCTTCAGCTTTAGCATCTTCCCCAGGCAAGGGGTCTAAAAAGCTTGAAGTTGACCTTCCTGATTTACATCCTCTCCAGATAACAGGTTTGAGAGGTAAGGACCCCTAGGCTCATCTCCTCCCCAGATACCAGATCTGGGAGGCAAAGAACCTTCCAGCACTACCTCCTCTCCAGGCTAAGCCTGGGAAGAAAAAACGCCTATATAGAAGGTTTCCCCAAGTATTGATTTTCTTCCCAGCCCAAATCACTGGCATAAACTACTCAGTGATTGGCCAAGGTGGAATAAATATTCATAGATTGTATCTTTTCACTTTATTTACTGGAGAACGTTCTCCAAAAACAGGCAGAAGCAATCAAAGTCCTTGGACTTA
This sequence comes from Glandirana rugosa, assembly GCA_018402905.1. Classification (NCBI taxonomy): domain Eukaryota; kingdom Metazoa; phylum Chordata; class Amphibia; order Anura; family Ranidae; genus Glandirana; species Glandirana rugosa. Next base: position 39,815 of record BLSH010453726.1, read on the forward strand.
GGAGAAAACTAACAAACGCAGATAACATGAACAAAGCTCAGGCTGGCTACACTAAATACAAACTACACTCCAGCTTATGGCAGAGACCCTACATGTATAATGGAGAAAAGTGATGTCACTAAGTTGTCTGTCTTGTCTGGCAGGGGTGTCTGGAGTACAAGAGTGGCTGAACAAAAGTGAGGAGTATTGGAAAGGTATGTATTCTTGTTTTATATTGTATATATATTTTTTGGACTGTAAGTCTTTATTTCAATTATGGGAGAGCTATATACATAAATTATACAGTACCAGGAGCGTGTACAATGTATACAAAGCAACATATTATTCTGTATGTATAGATTGCTCAAGGGTTTGTAAATAAAGACAAAAAAAAGAAATATAGAGATTCCTAAATATAGTAAAAAAAAATAAATAAAGAGTAAGTATTGGTCAGATAACATATAAACATTGTACCAGGGTAAAGGCTAAAATGATTAAACCTGGTACATAGGTCTAGTTAAAGCTTGCAGTTACAGTATCCCACAAAAGTGAGTACACCCCTCCCATTTCTTCTATCTTTTCATGTGACAACACTGAAGAAATGACACTTTGCTACAATGTAAAGTAGTGAGTGTACAGCTTGTATAACAGTGTAAATTTGCTTTCCCCTCAAAATAACTCAACACACAGCCATTAATGTCTAAACCACTGGCAACAAAAGTGAGTACACCCCTAAGTGAAAATGTCCACATTGGGCCCAATTAGCCATTTTCCCTCCCCGGTGTCATGTGACTCGTTCTGAGGTGTGAATGGGGAGCAGGTGTGTTAAATTTGGTTTTATCGCTCTCACTCTCTCATACTGGTCACTGGAAGTTCAACATGGCACCTCATGGCAAAGAACTCTCTGAGGATCTGAAAAAAAAAGAATTGTTGCTCTACATAAAGATGGTCTAGGCTATAAGAAGATTGCCAAGACCCTGAAACTGAGCTGCAGCATGGTGGCCAAGACCATACAGTGGTTTAACAGGACAGATTCCTCTCAGAACAGACCTTGCCATTGTCGACCAAAGAAGTAGAGTGCCGTGCTCAGCGTCATATCCAGAGGTTGTCTTTGGGAAATAGATGTATGAGTGCTGTTAGCATTGCTGCAGAGATTGAAGGGGTGGGGGGTCAGCCTGTCAGTGCTCAGACCATACGCCACACACTGCATCAAATTGGTCTGCATGGCTGTCATCCCAGAAGGAAGCCTCTTCTAAAGATGATGCACAAGAAAGCCCTGCAAACAGTTTGCTGAAGACAAGCAGACTAAGGACATGGATTACTGGAACCATGTCCTGTGGTCTGATGAGACCAAGATAAACTTATTTGGTTCAGATGGTGTCGCGCGTGTGTGGTGGCACCCAGATGAGGAGTACAAAGACAAGTGTGTCTTGCCTACAGTCAAGCATGGTGGTGGGAGTGTCATGGTTTGGGGCTGCATGAGTGCTGCCGGCACTGGGGAGCTACAGTTCATTGAGGGAACCATGAATGCCAACATGTACTGTGACATACTGAAGCAGAGCATGATACCCTCCCTTCGGAGACTGGGCCACAGGGCAGTATTCCAACATAACGACCCCAAACACCGCCAAGATGACCACTGCCTTGCTAAAGAAGCTGAGGGTAAAGGTGAAGGACTGACCAAGCATCTCCAGACCTAAACCCTATTGAGCATTGGGGGGCAAAATCTCAAACATCCACCAGCTCCGTGATGTCATCATGGAGGAGGGGAAGAGGACTCCAGTGGCGACCTGTGAAGCTCTGGTGAACTCCATGCCCAAGACGGTTAAGGCAGTGCTTGAAAATAATGGTGAGCACACAAAATATTGACACTTTGGGCCCAATTTGGACATTTTCACTTAGGGGTGTACTCACTTTTGTTGCCAGCGGTTTAGACATTAATGGCTGTGTGTTGAGTTATGTTGAGGGGACAGTAAATTTACACTGTTATACAAGCTGTACACTCACTACTTTACATTGTAGCAAAGTGTCATTTCTTCAGTGTTGTCACATGAAAAGATAGAAGAAAATATTTACAGAAATGTGAGGGGTGTACTCACTTTTGTCAGATACTGTAGTTACAAAACCTCTTCTTGATACCTTTTCAGGATGCTAATGCCTAGTACACACGGCCCGGATGTTGGCTGGCATTGGCCGGTGCAATAGAAACTGGCCGACATTCGGCCTGTGTGTATAGCAGCTAGTCTGACAGAAGCTGGCTTCTGTCAAAGGCTCATGACGAAAAAAGGTCTGCTGATTGGCTCCTGATCAGTGCTCTCAGCCAATGGTTGAGAAGGCTGACCAGAGTGTTCTGGTGGGGGATCTGCCCCCTGACAGAACACAATAGCTCAGCAGGGGAGGTCACTGTACTAACTTCGGATTGTTGGTACAGCAGCTCCAACCTGAACAGTAGTGTGCACCAGGCTTAAGATTGGTAGGAAACAGTAGGACATAGTTGCTCATTCTAGGCCGGATGTTGCAACCATACATTCCATTGTTTCCAGAAGAATTCACGTGCTCCATTTTTTATGGCGAACATTATCTCAAATTGTGTTTTGAGGTTTTATAAAAAGATTGTTTTATCAGGAGGCTCTGTTTGCTTCCAAGCCATATCAATAGCTTTCCTGGCTGTAATTAAACCTGAAAGGACCTGATTCCTCTATATAGATCTTTATATCACTAGAGGGGTCACCAGCAGGAGGAAGGGGGTCCCGATTCCTCTATATAGATCTTTATATCACTAGAGGGGTCACCAGCAGGAGGAAGGAGGTCCCGATTCCTCTATATAGATCTTTATATCACTAGAGGGGTCACCAGCAGGAGGAAGGAGGTCCTGATTCCTCTATATAGATCTTTATATCACTAGAGGGGTCACCAGCAGGAGGAAGGGGGTCCTGATTCCTCTGTATAGATATTTATATCACTAGAGGGGTCACCAGCAGGAGGAAGGAGGTCCTGATTCCTCTATATATATCTTTATATCACTAGAGGGGTCACCAGCAGGAGGAATGGGGTCCTGATTCCTCTATATAGATCTTTATATCACTAGAGGGGTCATCAGCAGGAGGAAGGAGGTTCTGATTCCTCTATATAGATCTTTATATCCCTAGAGGGGTCACCAGCAGGAGGAAGGAGGTCCTGATTCCTCTATATAGATCTTTATATCACTAGAGGGGTCACCGGCAGGAGGAAGGAGGTCCTGATTCCTCTATATAGATCTTTATATCACTAGAGGGGTCACCAGCAGGAGCACGGAGGCCCTGATTCCTCTATATGGATCTTTATATCATTAGAGGGGTCACCAGCAGGAGGAAGGAGGTTCTGATTCCTCTATATAGATCTTTATATCACTAGAGGGACCACCAGCAGGAGGAAGGAGGTCCTGATTCCTCTATATTGATCTTTATATCACTAGAGGGGTCACCAGCAGGAGGAAGGAGGTTCTGATTCCTCTATATAGATCTTTAGTGAGACCTCACTTAGAATACTGTGTCCAGTTCTGGAGACCTCACTTACAAAAAGATATTGATAAGATAGAACGAGTTCAGAGACGGGTAACAAAAATGGTGAAAGGTCTGGGGGATAAAACATATCGGGAGAGACTTCAGGAACTTAATATGTAGAGTCTGGAGGAAAGTAGGGAGAAGGGAGACATTGATTGAAACCTTTAAATACATCAAGGGGGTGAATAAGGTTCAGGAGGGCAGTCGTTTCAATATGAAACCAAAATCAAGAACACGGGGACCTCAAACTAACGAGGGAAGTTCAAAGTATTATTTTGGGGTGGTTGATGATTGGAATAAACTACCAACAGAGGTTGTGAGACAGTCAACAGTAAATGGCTTCAAACATGTTTGGGATAAACATAAATCTATAGTCAGACAACAAAGTTAACGAGAAAACAAACAAACAAAATAAATAAATAAATAAATAAAATAAATAAAAAGGGGCAGATTCGATTGACTACTCAGTCTTTTTCTGCCGTCACTTTTCTATGTTTCTATCTATATCTGTTTGTGGGATGGTTGTCAAAGTGGTCCGGAGCTGTAAATATTTGTAGAAATCTCTTTTTGGGAGATCATATAACTCTTGTAGTTCCCCAAATGTGCACAGTGCAGAGTCTTTGTAGAGGAGCCCCGGTTTAAGTAGGCCAGAGTCTAACCAATCAGAAAGAGATGAAAGATTGGATGTCAAAGTCCAATTTCAGAGACTAGAGATCTTGCCAGGTGGAGGGTGCAGATCTAATAGTTAGGTACGGTAATGGGGGAGAACGAAAACCAAGCAGAATGGCATCTAGAGTGTTCCAATAATGAGCGTTCAATGTTCAATGTCGTTTGAGGACCACTGGAATTTGTGATTATCCAAAATCACTGCTTGATAATAAGCCATACCGGCATTTACTTTGGATCTATATGAGATCGAAGCTTTGAATCTTGGTCTTTTCCACCTCTGAATATGATGGTTGATTTCAGACTGAAGTTTCTGAAGAAAAGCCGACGTAAAGGGAATGGGTAGAGTTCTAAAAATGATACGGTATAGTCGGTAATATTGACATTTTAGCAATTGCTGCTCATCCTTCCCATGACAGTTGGGCACTCAGAAGGGACATGATTTGTTGTTTAATGGAGAGTAGTAGAGCTTCACAGTTTGCTTTATATATAGAGGAGCTTGGTGAGGAGAGTTTAATTCCCAGATATTTAATAGTTGAGTTGGGGGCCCAGGAGAATCCAGAAGACGTCACGACCAAGTTTTTAAGGAAAGTGAAATAGGCAAAATATAGGACTTAGATATATTACCTTTGTAGAGAGAGACATGGCTGAAATCTTGTAGGATTTTGTTTGGCTTGAGGTTAAAGGGTCAGTGAGTAGAGTTGTGCGAACACCTGGACGTTCGGGTTCGGCCGAACTTTCCAGAAACGTTCGGGTTCGGTACCGAACGTTATCTGAACTTTACCCCGAACCCCATTGAAGTCAATGGGGACCCAAACTTTTCGGCACAAAAACAACTGTAAAAAAGTCCTGGAAAGTGCTAGAGGACTGCAAAAGGAAGAAAAATGGGAGATGTTATTAGATCTGCAATCTGTCCCTCAAAGCAGTAGTAATCTCTACCTAGTCCAGTATCAGATTGTTTTGTAATGCAGGATGAGAGATCGTTCTGTAATGCAGGATGAGATGTTATAGATCAGGGGTCCTCAAACTTTGGCCCTCCAGTGGTTCAGGAACTACAATTCCCATCATGCCTAGTCATGTCTGTGAATGTCAGAGTTTTACAATGCCTCATGGGATGTGTAGTTCCGCAACAGTTGGAGGGCCGTAGTTTGAGGATGCCTGTTATAGATCTACAATCTGTCCCTCACAGCAGTAGTAGTAATCTCTACCTAGTTATTATCACTGCAATCTGTCCCTCAAAGCAGTAGTAGTAATCTCTACCTAGTTATTAGATCTGCAATCTGTCCCTCACAATCTGTCCCTCACAGCGCCAGCAGCATCCTCTCCCTACACTAACCTGAGAGCATGTGACATGCAGCACTGTGACTCCAGCCTCATATAGAGGCTGGGTCACATGATGCACTGGCCAATCACAGCCATGCCATTAGTAGGCATGGCTGTGATGGCTTCAAGGGAAAACCAGTGAAACACTTGTTGATTGGCTGCCCTGCAGCTATTCAACATGCGTGATAAGATACCAGAACCCAGAACCTGAACCCGAACTTTTTTCTCAAATGTTCGGGTTCGGATTCGGGACACGGACGCCCAAAAGCTCGGTACAAACCCGAACGTTACAGTTCGGGTTCGCTCAACTCTATCACTGAGAGATAAGACAAGATCGTCTGCATACAGTGCAATTTTATACTCTCGGCCTCCTATTCGAAAACCTGAAATGAAAGATGTGAGCTGATGGTTTTTGCAAGTGGCTCTATTACCAGAGCAGAGATAATGGGTGAAAGGGGACACCCTTATCTTGTTCCATTAGTTATGTTAAAAGAGGTATAAAGCTTTGCGGAAGGGGCATTGTAGAGGGCTCTAATAGTGCTGTTTATATAACCGATAGAAGCCAAATCTATGCATCACTGCAAAAAGGTAAAGCCATTGTATGCGGTCGAATGCCTTCTCCGCATCCAAAGATAGGGAGAAGGTGTTCTATCAGGTTGAGGTCAGTCACGTTCCTCCACCCCAAACTCTCTCATCCATGTCTTTATGGACCTTGCTTTGTGCACTGGTGGGCAGTCATGTTGGAACAGGAAAGGGCCCTCCCCAAACTCTTCCCACAAAGTTGGGAGCATTAAATTGTTCCCTTCACTGCAACTAAGGGGCAAAGCCCAACCCCTGAAAAACGACCCCACACCATAACCCCCCTTCCCCCAAATGATTTGGACCAGCACAGAAACTAAGGTCCATAATGACATAGATGAGCGAGTTTGGGGTGGAGAAACTTCAAATCGAATCGTATTTGAATCAAATCTGAATTCAAATTTAGTTATTTCAGAATAATGTTGTTTAGTTTTTACATCCAAATTTCCAAATAATGAAAAATGGGTCAGAATTTTGATTGGGAATGAAACAAATTACACATGTTTAATATATGGCCCTGGATAAATTAAGGGCAGGTTTGCCCGGAAGGAGTCTACCTCTCTTTCAAGGTTCCCAGGATGATATATAAGAGCTTCCAGGATGGTATGTCTGATATTTTTATCATACTCCACAAACTACTGTAAAAACACTACAGTGCCCATAATAGCTATTAGGACTCCTCTTTTCTTTTTCTTCACATTAGCGAAAAAATAAAATGGATACTTATGATGTGAGACAGTAGGGGGGTTGGTTTCACATAAGTGAGTCTCCTGAGAGCAGAAAATGTCTACCTTTTGAGAGAGAGCATCTCTGCACATCATACATCTCTTATACAGACTATTAAGGCCCTTAACGTCCAGAGAAGTGATTTTTAAGGACATGTTAAACTTACGGAAGAATCATCTCAAAGGTTAAGAAGGGGATTTTTCTATTTTTTTTTTTTTAGTGGCTGCCATGGTGGTAATTCTGAGATATTGGAAATCCCAGCTTATACCTTCGATAACGGAATGGGTGATTGAATTAAACAACCTTATGAGCAGGGGCATTGCTAGGGGGTGGCTATTGGGGCTATAGCCCCGAGTCAGGGGCCCATAGCCCCAAGTCTCTTACCGGGTGGGTGCAGTTCTGCAATTAGCAAGTATGTCTCTCTGGGGACCCTGATGTAAGGGGAATCCACACTCAGGTAAGTAACAATATTTATATATATATATACACACACACACACACGTATATTATATACATGTGTATGCCCACTCAAACGTATGACTTTCTTTACTTTGCTGCTATGGGCTCTAGCCCCAGATCTTTTGTAGACCTAGCAACACCCCTGCTTATGAGAATGGAAGAACTATCAGCTCAGTTACACCACTGATATTCTCATTTCCAGGACATATGGCTCCCCTGGATATCTCTTAAGAATTCCCCTAATTTTGCAACCCTACTATCTTAGAATTCCTCTATTTGACCTCCAACTCGCAGAAATTCCATCTTTTTATATAGCATTGGACACCTTGCTGACAGGCCCACTTCCCATTTTTTTTTTTTGAGTTCTTATTATTTGTTTCCGTTCTTTTTCTCTCTGCGCCTAACCATGGTTTTTGGTATTCAACTTCTTCATGTATATTTGCAATGTTATCTTAATATTTGCTATAGCAATGTGTACTAAGAGCCATAAACCTAAGTGTACTTAACCACTTCCCGACCGCCGCACGTCCAAAGACGTCCTTGTCTTCAACTGGTGATATCTGAACGATGCCGGCACCTACAGTTGTGTTCAAAATTATTCAACCCCCAATGCTGTAAATGGTTTTAGGGAATTTAGTGTACATTTGTAATTGTATTCTGAATGAAATCCTACAAGGACTTCTTAAAGAACCATATGCAACTAAAATGACATCAATTAGTTTTGTAATACAGTAGTAAATGTTTCTTTTGTGAATTCTTCATTGACATAATTATTCAACCCCTTAAAGACTACCACTCTGAAGAACAGAGGTTCAATGAAGTGTTTTCAATCAGGCATTGAAAACACCTGTGGATATCAGGGAGCAGCAATAAAGCCTAATAAGCACCAATTAGGCAGCTTTAAAATGACTGTGATACTCAGCTCCTCCTAGACATTTACTGGTGTGGTTACAAACATGGTGAGGTCAAGAGAATGGTCCAGGAAGACAAGAGAACAGGTGATTACTCTTCAC
>BLSH010453726.1:67970-82568 GCA_018402905.1 Glandirana rugosa
GTGACCTTAAGTGCATATTAACGTAGCATAATCAGACTTGGTTCGGAATTTCACCGACATTTGGGAAAGTTCACTGACCGGAGTCTCTACTTTGTTTAGAAACATGCATTCAACATGGAAAAATAGACGTCTTGAAAGAGGAGATGTCGACAAGTTTCACGCCCTAAATATGTCGAACGGACTCGAAGGTCCTTAGTCCCCCGCCGTATCCGCACGTGTGTCCCACACGGCCCACACGGACCCGTGTGGGATTAGTGGATCACGTGTGATCGTAATAGCCCTCTACCCTTAATCTGAACAAAGCATATCCCTCTCATGTCTCATTCCTGAGCGCCAAGTGCAAACACACATGCATGCGTGTGTCTACATGTATATGGCCCCGGTGCATTCATCTCCCTGCTGGCGCAATGAAAGAGGAGCGCTTAAGCTGAGCGGGTAAGAGTGAGATCTTTCCCATCTCCCGATAATGCTAGTGTGCACTAGGTGATTAGGGTGTGCCCAGGCACACCCGGCACACCCTGTGTGCACGCCTATGCCGCCCCCTGATTCCTGGAAGCTCAGGCAAGCTGTATAAATCCCGCACTTTGAACAGCTGTAGAGGAGAAAGTTCTGCAGATAAAAAGGTACAACTTACGTACAAAGATTTGTTTCATCTCTGAGGCCAGTCACTTGAAAGGGTTTACAGCCACTTTAAGGCTTGGTTCAGACTAATACGATGCAATTATACGTGAATTCCAGTGCGACTATGCAGTGCGACTTGCTTGTGACTGTTATGCAACTTCAATGCGACTTTACTCACAGAAGTGGCATTAGATAAGAAGAATTCCTATGCAATTTTGATCAGTTTTTTTTTAAACCCTCACCTCTCCTCCCTGGTCATCCTTACTAAGTTCCTTGTCGTGCGCAGGAAAGCTCGGCTGTGAAAGGAATGTGCTTGGGAAGAGAGTTTTTAGGAAGCAAAGATGACCGGGGAGGAGAGGAGAGGGTTAAAAAAAATATCACATAAGAATGGCTTCTTATCTAATCCTGATGCGACTTTTGTGAGATAGCAAAGAACGTTATGGGTCCGAAATCGCACTGGAGCCACTCGCAACAAAGTAGTGCAGGAACCTTTTTGCAAAGTCACCCCTTGCTGAGTTGCATTGATTAGGACGGGCACCATTGAAAACAATGTGATTTCCCTAGTCCCATCAGAAGTCCCATCAGAAGTCCCATCAGAAGTCCCATCAGAAGTTGCATCAGAAGTTGCATCAGAAGTCGCATCAGAAGTCCCATCAGAAGTCCCATCAGAAGTCGCATCAGAAGTCCCATCAGAAGTCGCATCAGAAGTCGCATCAGAAGTCGCATCAGAAGTCGCATCAGAAGTCGCATCAGAAGTCCCATCAGAAGTCGCATCAGAAGTTGCATCAGAAGTCCCATCAGAAGTCGCATCAGAAGTCGCATCAGAAGTCCCATCAGAAGTCGCATCAGAAGTCCCATCAGAAGTTGCATCAGAAGTCGCACCAGAAGTTGCATCAGAAGTCCCATCAGAGGTCGCACCAGAAGTCGCATCAGAAGTTGTATCAGAAGTCGCACCAGAAGTCGCATCAGACGTCCCATCAGAAGTCGCATCAGAAGTCGCATCAGAAGTCGCACCAGAAGTCGCATCAGAAGTCACACCAGAAGTCGCATCAGAAGTCGCATCAGAAGTCGCATCAGAAGTCGCATCAGAAGTCCCATCAGAAGTCACATCAGAAGTCGCACCAGAAGTCGCACCAGAAGTCGCATCAGAAGTCGCATCAGAAGTCGCATCAGAAGTCGCATCAGAAGTCCCATCAGAAGTCACATCAGAAGTCGCACCAGAAGTCGCACTAGTGTGAATCTTGGTGCCCTTGCAGCAGCCTCTCACCCCGTGGTTTGCTGCAACCTTACAATGACGCAGTCTGGTGACTGGGGGGGGGGGGAGGAGAGACTGAGAGAAAGCTCCCTCCTGCCTGCAGCAAGCTTATGACATCCAAGCCTAGGCAAAATAATTGGACTGAAGCCCAGGGGTGACTTTTTTATTTAAAAAAGGTGGAGATTTGCTGCAAAAAAAAATGACACAGATGCAATGAGTGAGGCTGTCCTTCAATAAGGCTGCGTTCACATCTAGGCGAATGGGGGGGGCGACAATCGCTGGATAATCGCGTCGCATTTGGGGTGCTATTGAAAGCGACAAGCGATGCACGGAGAACGCAAAGGTGTCCCGCGATTTGCCACTATTTCGAATTGCGGGCAGAGTCACAGCGATTCGGAAGGCGGAGATGTGAGCGGAAGCTTAAAGGATCCTGGTTTTTGGTGGAGATGGTGAGGCAGATGTAGGAATGAGCTACCCAGGTTGGGTTCAAGGAACTTTACTGAAACTTGGGTGCAAAATCAGAACCCCATTGAAGTTCTAGGAGCTGATTGTTGAGGGGAGCAGGTCTGCAGATGGGGGGCTTATGAGAACCTGGAAGCCCCCTTTAAGGCAACACATGGCACAGGAGCGGCAGACGGGCAGATGCCCTGATGGCACAGTAGCGAAGGAGTTCCCCAGGGAGCTCTCTGCCAATCCCTACGCTGTCTCTTCTCCTCTGGAACCTTTCCCTACAATAGGTTCTCTCTCCCTGTCCCTCACCTAACCACAGGCAGAATGGGCGCTAACTGTAGTGAGCCAGGGCTTTGTGTAAGCTCTGCCCTCACTAAAGATGGCTGAAGGGGTCACCCAGGTGGCAGCAATCGAACAGAAGCTCACCTTCTAGGAATAGATATTCCTGTTGTTCCCTACTCTCCCTGCAAGGTGGACTCAACATGTTCCTGCCTACGCGCCGACCAATGAACACACCTGATGCTGTGCCTACGCTTGCCACAAAAGACAGCTTTGGTCCTCACTGCTAAATTTAAACAAAGGGGCGGGGTATATCCAGTGATGACATTGACAAAGTATGATCACGTGACCCTATTTGGTCAATGATGTCATCGCTATCTCTGCCACTTTGCTTACAGGGTCAGGAAATTCTGTTCAGAAAATGAATAGGGCTGGTGATGTCACTGGATGCTATGTTTGCAGCAGGTGCCGGCACCCGCTGCTTCCTTAACAACCATTGTCAGCGGGAGAAGGAAGTTCTCATGTACTATGGGGGTACAAAAAAAAACCCTCTATATGAGCTTCATCTCCCAAACTAAAAGTCTAGCAATAGCCCCCCCAAACCTGCAAAGAGCTATCAGAGATGTTCTGCCCTCTGCTATGATTTGTGGGTTTGAGAGAAAGGAAAGATGGCTTATAAAATGTGAGTCAACTATGATCATCTGGTAAAATGACTTTCAGAGGAACTAACGAGTACTGTGTGATGGAGCTGTGTAAACTCTGCTTTGTTCTAACTTTTTAAGCTTATGATATCAGCGGTCCAATCTGCGTAGAGGATGATGACAATGATAAGAAAATCAAGGATGGCGTTAGGTGAGAAGCTGAAGATATGGTGCCTGCATTGTTTATTATTGGTGGTGAAAAAAGATCACAAGGTTTACCAATTTTAACCCCAGAATCTTCTCTATACTGAGCCTCTCCTCTACCTCCAGTATCTCCTCTATACTGAGCCTCTCCTCTACCTCCAGTATCTCCTCTATACTGAGCCTCTCCTCTACCTCCAGTATCTCCTCTATACTGAGCCTCTCCTCTACCTCCAATATCTCCTCTATACTGAGCCTCTCCTCTACCTCCAGTATCTCCTCTATACTGAGCCTCTCCTCTACCGCCAGGATCTCCTCTATACTGATCCTCTCCTCTACCTCCAGGATCTCCTCTATACTGAGCCTCTCCTCTACATCCAGTATTTCCTCTATACTGAGCCTCTCCTCTACATCCAGTATCTCCTCTATACTGAGCCTCTCCTCTACCCCCATATCTCCTCTATACTGAGCCTCTCCTCTACATCCAGTATCTCCTCTATACTGAGCCTCTCCTCTACATCCAGTATCTCCTCAATACTGAGCCTCTCCTCTACCGCCAGGATCTCCTCTATACTGAGCCTCTCCTCTACCTCCAGTATCACCTCTATACTGATCCTCTCCTCTACCTCCAGGATCTCCTCTATACTGAGCCTCTCCTCTACCTCCAGTATCTCCTCTATACTGAGTCTCTCCTCTACATCCAGTATCTCCTCTATACTGAGCCTCTCCTCTACCTCCAGTATCTCCTCTATACTGATCCTCTCCTCTACCTCCAATATATCCTCTATACTGAGCCTCTCCTCTACCTCCAATATATCCTCTATACTGAGCCTCTCCTCTACCTCCAGTATCTCCTCTATACTGAGCCTTTCCTCTACATCCAGTATCCCCTCTATACTGAGCCTTTCCTCTACATCCAGTATCTCCTCTATACTGAGCCTCTCCTCTACCTCCAGAATCTCCTCTATACTGAGCCTTTCCTCTACATCCAGTATCCCCTCTATACTGAGCCTCTCCTCTACCTCCATTATCTCCTCTATACTGATCTTCTCCTCTACCTCCAGTATCTCTATACTGAGCCTCTCCTCTACCTCCAGTATCTCCTCTATACTGATCCTCTCCTCTACCTCCAGTATCTCCTCTATACTGAGCCTTTCCTCTACATCCAGTATCCCCTCTATACTGAGCCTTTCCTCTACATCCAGTATCTCCTCTATACTGAGCCTCTCCTCTACCTCCAGTATCTCCTCTATACTGAGCCTCTCCTCTACCTCCAGAATCTCCTCTATACTGAGCCTCTCCTCTACCTCCATTATCTCCTCTATACTGAGCCTCTCCTCTACCTCCAATATCTCCTCTATACTGAGCCTCTCCTCTACCTCCAATATATCCTCTATACTGAGCCTCTCCTCTACCTCCAGTATCTCCTCTATACTGATCCTCTCCTCTACCTCCAGTATCCCCTCTATACTGAGCCTCTCCTCTACCTCCAGTATCTCCTCTATACTGAGCCTCTCCTCTACCTCCAGTATCTCCTCTATACTGAGCCTTTCCTCTACATCCAGTATCTCCTCTATACTGAACCTCTCCTCTACCTCCAGTATCTCCTCTATACTGAGCCTCTCCTCTACCCCCAGTATCTCCTCTATACTGAGCCTTTCCTCTACCTCCAGTATCCCCTCTATACTGAGCCTTTCCTCTACATCCAGTATCTCCTCTATACTGATCCTCTCCTCTACCTCCAGTATCTCCTCTATACTGAGCCTCTCCTCTACCTCCAGTATCTCCTCTATACTGAGCCTCTCCTCTACCTCCAGTATCTCCTCTATACTGAGCCTCTCCTCTACATCCAGTATCTCCTCTATGCTGAGCCTCTCCTCTACCTCCAGTATCTCCTCTATACTGAGCCTCTCCCCTACCTCCAGTATCTCCTCTATACTGAGCCTCTCCTCTATGTCCAGTATCTCCTCCATACTGAGCCTCTCCTCTACCTCCAGTATCTCCTCTATACTGAGCCTCTCCTCTACCTCCAGTATCTCCTCTATACTGAGCCTCTCCTCTACCTCCATTATCTCCTCTATACTGAGCCTCTCCTCTACCTCCAGTATCTCCTCAAAACTGATCGTCTACTCTACATCCAGTATCTCCTCTATACTGAGCCTCTCCTCTGCCTCCAGTATCTCCTCTATACTGATCCTCTCCTCTACCTCCAGTATCTCCTCTATACTGAGCCTCTCCTCTACATCCAGTGTCTCCTCTATACTGAGCCTCTCCTCTACCTCCAGTGTCTCCTCTATACTGAGCCTCTCCTCTACCTCCAGTATCTCCTCTATACTGAGCCTCTCCTCTGTTTCTATTATCTCCTCTATACTGAGCCCCTCCTCTACCTCCAGTATCTCCTTTATACTGAGCCTCTCCTCTTCCTCCAGTATCTTCTCTATACTGAGCCTCTCCTCTACCTCCAGTATCTCCTCTATACTGAGCCTCTCCTCTACCTCCAGTATCTCCTCTATACTGAGCCTCTCCTCTGTTTCTATTATCTCCTCTATACTGAGCCCCTCCTCTACCTCCAGTATCTGCTTTATACTGAGCCTCTCCTCTTCCTCCAGTATCTTCTCTATACTGAGCCTCTCCTCTACCTCCAGTATCTCCTCTATACTGAGCATCTCCTCTACCTCCAGTATCTCCTCTATACTGAGCCTTTCCTCTAATTCCAGTATCTCCTCTATACTGAGCTTCTCCTCTACCTCCAGTATCTCCTCTATACTGAGCCTCTCCTCTACCTCCAGTGTCTCCTCTATACTGAGCCTCTCCTCTACCTCCAGTATCTTCTCTATACTTAGCCTCTCCTCTACCTCCAGTATCTCCTCTATACTGAGCCTCTCCTCTACCTCCAGTATCTCCTCTATACTGAGCCTTTCCTCTAATTCCAGTATCTCCTCTATACTGAGCTTCTCCTCTACCTCCAGTATCTCCTCTATACTGAGCCTCTCCTCTACCTCCAGTGTCTCCTCTATACTGAGCCTCTCCTCTACCTCCAGTATCTCCTCTATACTGAGCCTCTCCTCTACCTCCAGTATCTCCTCTATACTGAGCCTCTCTTCTACCTTCAGTATCTCCTCTATACTGAGCCTTTCCTCTAATTCCAGTATCTCCTCTATACTGAGCTTCTCCTCTACCTCCAGTATTTCCTCTATACTGAGCCTCTCCTCTACCTCCAGTATCTCCTCTATACTGAGCCCCTCCTCTACCTCCAGTATCTTCTCTATACTGAGCCTCCCCTCTACCTCCAGTATCTCCTCTATACTGAGCCTCTCCTCTACCTCCAGTATCTTCTCTATACTGAGCCTCTCCTCTACCTCCAGTATCTCCTCTATACTGAGCCTCTCCTCTACATCCAGTATCTCCTCTATACTGATCCTCTACTCTACCTCCAGTATTTCCTCTATACTGATCCTCTTCTCTACATCCAGTATCTCCTCTATACTGATCCTCTCCCCTACCTCCAGTATCTCCTCTATACTGAGCCTCTCCTCTACCTCCAGTATCTCCTCTATACTGAGCCTCTCCTCTACCTCCAGTATCTCCTCTATACTGATCCTCTCCTCTACCTTCAGTATCTCCTCTATACTGATCCTCTCCTCTACATCCAGTTTCTCCTCTATACTGAGCCTCTCCTCTACATTCGGTATCTCCTCTATACTGATCCTCTCCTCTACATCCAGTTTCTTCTCTATACTGATCCTCTCCTCTACCTCCAGTATCTCCTCTATACTGAGCCTCTCCTCTACCTCCAGTATCTCCTCTATACAGAGCCTCTCCTCTACATCCAGTGTCTCCTCTATAATGAGCCTCTTCTCTACATCCAGTATCCTCGAAACCACATTTATTTGTTTAGTTTAGTTTTGAAAATATTTTATTCCCACTCCTAACCCCATAGAAAAGTGATGTGAAGTGCACAATAGCTACACGTGTGTTCTGTAATAGTCTAACCCCACACACAACTGTTTTTCTAGAACGGGGGAGGGTTAAAACTTGTGCTGGGATTGCTGTTGAAAACATTTTCTTACATTTCTATCTGAATTCCATTCCCCGCACATGGAAAAAGGGGACATCTCTGTAAATCTATGGAAGTTTTGAAATTCAGTGAGCCTGAGAATGGGGTTGGCAAAGAAGGTGGAGTTAAGGATGGGGCAGATATTTCTAAAATGGGTTTAATGATTGTGGCGTGTACCAAAATGGTACCAATGATAGTGGAACACCACAGTACATTGAAGAGTTTAACAGTAGTGGAAAATATGGTGACTTACAGTGGTAAAGGAAGAAATGCCCCAGGATCAGTGTGAGGATAAAAATGTCCATGTGCCGCTGGTGTCACTGGAGGAAACATTGTCTCTGTTTTAGTGGCGTCACTTGAAGAAATAATGTCCCTGTGTTAGCAATGTCACTGGAAGGAAATTGTGTCATTGAGTTGGTGGTGTCACTGGAAGGTAATAATGTCCCTGAGTTGTTGGTGTCACTGGAAAGTAAAACTTTCCTTGTGTAGGTGGTGTAACTGGAAGGAATATTGTCCCTGTGTCAATGGTCTTACTGGAAGGTAAAAATGCCCTTGCATCAGTGGTATCTCTCAGATCTAAGTGGTCTGTCACTCTTTCCACTTTCTCCGGCCTTCCTATGGATCAAATCTGAGAAAGCCTGTGAAGTGGGAAACAAAGCGGATTAATTGTTCTTTCCAATAATACATAAACAGCAGACCCCAGCCCTTCCGATACAATTTCTCCTCTAACTTGCCTGGATCTCTGACCAACACTTTGCCACCTGCCTGTATCCACTTCAGATCCTCCCAAAGAACATCGATAGGGAAGAGAGGAAAAATACTGATATTTCCCAGAAGGTCACTGCTGTTTATTTAGGAAGTTTTGAGGTTATACAGCCTTACTTTCCACTCTTGCTGGGAAGGTTCCACTAACCAGTCCCAGTCACTGTCCTGAAGCTCATCTGCCAATGCAAATATAACTTCAAACCTTCCTGCCAGATTCCCTGTCATTTCTAGATAGGCTTCAGCTTCATATATGCTGTTTTTGGTTTCTAAGTCATGGGAAGCAGTGACTTGGTACCTGTTAAGCCCTGTTCTTTCAGGAACCTTACATAAATACTGAACTCTGCACTCCAGGCGGGCCGAGGCGGGCACCCATGGTCATCTGCAGATCCACCTATTTAGCCTGAGCGGTGTGCGTTTTTTTTTCCAGGTGCATATGGGCATCGGTCTTCTGCTGTCACTGTCCTCACTGCTATTACAGGAGACCCCCTTCCCTTCATAAAGGATAAGGAACCTCCCAATCCCTTTTTCCGAGTCTCTCTACCTCCTCCCCAGGATAAATGTATTTGGGTTTAGATTTATATGAAGTTTTGGGAATTGGTTTGGGGCTAACAGGAGGGATCTGTTCTATTTCCTATAAATGTAGGCTTATGTTAGCTTCACTAGGAGTAGTGTCTCTAACCCTAACAGCTGTCCTCACTAACTGTTTCCACCTCTTCAGCAATTCTGCAGTAGAAATCCCATCTATCTCATCTTTAGGTATTCTTGCCTTTAATAGGTCCATCCACATTTGTTTCCTGGAAATAACTAGCCTGAGTTTCTCTTCACCTCCTGTCTTCTCTCCCACGTTTCCTTTCTTTTCTGTTCTTTTGTGCCAGTTTTCTTTCTGTCCTGCCTTGACCTTATCTACTGCCCTGACAGGTCTGGTTTTAGTCTCCTCTAGCTTGCTCAACTGGCTTAAAAGGGTAGTCGCTCGCTGTTCCCAAAACACCCCAGATAGCTCTGTTGAACAACAGGCCAGAAGGTCTCTCTAAACATACCCAGGAACTTATCCACTTCATATTGCTAGGTGCTAATCTCAGCCCTGGGATTAAGTGGCGTAGACCTCATTAGCTTGGGCGCAGAGCAGATGTAAAGGGTTCCATATCTGGACCCATCCATTCTGGAAACTTAAATAATCCAGACATTCAACCCATCTCATGTAACCTGGAAATACCTTCTCCGATCGTTCTCCAGGAGTAGGTATTTTCCAGGTCACTAGGACTAGCGTATACTCGGACTATCCCATCACTCACGAGGTCTAACAGTGAACAATTCACAGTAAACTCTCAGGCTTTTTGCATGGCTTGGCGCATTTGTGGATCATGGGTTAACACTCCCATAGCTAATGCTTCCTTGCCTGACAAAACAACACTGTCCGTCCCTTCATCCCACAAATGTAGGAGCCAACTCATAAGGGGTTCCCCGGACCTCTGTTCGTATTGTTTTGCCAGCTCATGGAGTTCAGTTTCTGAAAACTCCCACACTTCAAATTCAACATCTCTGAGGTTGCGGTAATGCACCTCCCCATCTGCCATATCCTCTCTATCATATTGCCTTTTCCTATGCTTAGTAATTAGAGGTCTGGCACACTTTTTCTTTCCCATTGGGTGATCATCATCAGAAATATCAAACTCTGTCTCCTCATCCTCACTATAATTTGAAGGGAGCACATCCTCACCATCCCAGTGGAGGTGTGCGACAATGGCACGTACCCTGGATTTGCTAACAGGTTTATGGTCCTTCTTTTTCCTCAAAGCAGAGTTCCACGCATTTTGTAGTCTATTAAGAGTTAGCAGCTACAAAAAGTGGAGCTGCTGACTTTTAATAAACAGTAACTTACCTGCCTTGCAGTGCGTCCGAAGCCTTGCTCGTCTTCCCCTCCTCCCCACGGCGCCGTCATTGCAAGTGTGGGCACCGGCCCTGGCTTCACGGCTGGGCATGCACTGCGCATGAGCAAGTCATGCTGAGCGTTCCTAGTGGCCAGGCAATCTTCTGGGATCTGTGACGTGTCCCAGAAGATTGCCAGAAGAGAGGGGCTGCCTAGGGGGAGAGGAGGAGTCGCCTAGGTGGCCCAGATATGGAAAGAGGAAGAGGGACAGGAAGTCTCTCTGAAAACCGGGTACACACTCCCCCCCAAAAAAATGACATGCCAAATGTGGCATGTAAGGGGGCGAGGAGTGCTTAAAGCGGAAGTTCCATTTTTGGGTGGAACTCCGCTTTAAGGCATTAATTGATTTGGTCATGAGGGCTGCACACTGCTCTTGCAAATCATCAGCCCGACTAGCAGTTGAACATACACACTCTGAAGCAACTGCTAACTGGTTGTTTTAAAACCTTCATGTCTGCCTCTGCCTTCTCCCTCCTTTGTGATTCTGGATAGAGAGCATGAAGAAAGTATCATCCAAAGAGGGACACGGTCTTCTTCTCTGCTTTAGATAAAACTCTTCAAGGCTAAAGTCTACAAAATGATCTGAGACTTTTTCACCCCAAGTCAGTTCAAGGGAAAAGAATACTTTGCAAATTCCTTAGCAATAGGCATCCACTCATTGTCTCTGGCCGAGGTAGGTAGGATGCACGACTTCTCGTGGTCACCAAAAACCTCTGCAGCCTTGCTTTTCCTAAACAGCTTACGCAGCATTTTTACGTAGCAGAAGCTACAGAACACACCACGGTAAATAGGTCTGCTTCAGCTGAACTTTAGCACAAATGCGGACAAGCCCCCAATTGTTTTGCTTGCGTCTTTTAAGAGGTAATTGCAGTAAAAACCAAGGAAACTTAGACCTCTGTGGTATATTAATTTGCTTTTACTAAACAAAAATTCTGTACATATAAACAATTACAATTATAGGAATACAACCCCAGAATGGCAGATATATCTATAACAAGAAAAAAAATGCTACCTACTTCCTAGCAAAACTATGGTCTGTATACAACAATACACTAAAAGGTTACTTAGCTCTGCTTATAGAGGTTTCACGATCTCTGTAGTCAATGAGGTCCCCAGGCGATTTCGGGAGATCTGGTGAAAAGCGTCTTCAGGTTCTGGTAGAGACCTTCATTGGTGTCTGCTCTCAGTTTGTGTTCTCTGTGGCTTTTATTTGGAAGGTTTTAAAAAGACAATCCCACCTGGGGGGGGGGGGGGGTGTATCCTTTTCTGCCCCATTATACTGATGTCAAATATAGTAAAACCTTCTCAAATTCAGGCTTCATTGTATCAGACATGCCATAGGTCATCCATGTCAAAAGTTCAAGCTAGACTATTACATATACACTGGGGCAAAAAAGTATTTAGTCAGCCACCAATTGTGCAAGTTCTCCCACTTAAAAAGATGAGAGAGGCCTGTAATTTTCATCATAGGGACACTTCAACTGTGAGAGGTAGAATGAGAAAAAAAATCCAGAAAATCACATTGCCTGATTATTAAAGAATTTATTCGCAAATTATGGTGGAAAATAAGTATTTGGTCAATAACAAAAGTTCATCTCAATACTTTGTTATATACCCTTTGTTGGCAATGTCAGAGGTCAAACGTTTTCTGGAAGTCTCCACAAGGTTTTTACCCCCTGTTGCTGGTGGTTTGGCCCATTCCTCCATGCAGATCTCCTCTAGAGCAGTGATGTTTTGGGGCCGTCGCTGGGCAACACGGATTTTCAATTCCCTCCAAAGATTTTCTATGGGGTTGAGATCTGGAGACTGGCAAGGCCACTCCAGGACCTTGAAATGCTTCTTACAAAGCCACTCCTTTGTTGCCCAGGCAGTGTGTTTTGGGATCATTGTCATGATGAAAGACCCGGCCACGTTTCATCTTCAATGCCCTTGCTGATGGAAGGAGGTTTTTACTCAAAATCTCACGAGACATGACCCCATTCATTCTTTCCTTTACACGGATCAGTCGTCCTGGTCCCTTTGCAGAAAAACAGCCCCAAAGCATGATGTTTCCACCCCCATGCTTCACAGTAGGTATGGTGTTCTTTGGATGCAACTCAGCATTCTTTCTCCTACAAACACGACAAGTTGAGTTTTTACCAAAAAGTTCTATTTTGGTTTCATCTGACCATATGACATTCTCCCAATCCTCTTCTGGATCATCCAAATGCTCTCTAGCAAACTTCAGACGGCCCGGACATGTACTGGCTTAAGCAGGGGGACAAGTCTGGCACTTCAGGATTTGAGTCCCTGGCGGCGTAGTGTGTTACTGATGGTAGCCTTTGTTACTTTGGTCCCAGCTCTCTGCAGGTCATTCACTAGGTCCAACCAGTGTGGTTCTGGGATTTTTGCTCACCGTTCTTGTGATCACGGGGTGAGATCTTGCCTGCAGCCCCAGATCGAGGGAGATTATCAGTGGTCTTGTATGTCTTCCATTTTCTTATAATTGCTCCCACAGTTGATTTCTTCACACCAAACTGCTTACCTATTGCAGATTCAGTCTTCCCAGCCTGGTGCAGGTCTACAATTTTGTTTCTGATGTCCATTGACAGCTCTTTGGTCTTGGCCAGGGGCGTTGCTAGGTCTACAAAAGATCTGGGGCTAGAGCCCATAGCAGCAAAGTAAAGTCATACGTTTGAGTGGGCATACACATGTATATAATATACATGTGTGTGTGTATATGTATATATATATATATATATATATATATAGTGTTACATACCTGAGTGTGGATTCCCCTTACATCAGGGTCCCCAGACATATTTGCTAATTGCAGAACTGCACCCACCCGGTAAGAGACTCGCCCCGAGTCTCTTACCGGGTGGGTGCAGTTCTGCAGACTCGGGGCTATAGCCCCAATAGCCACCCCCTAGCAACGCCCCTGGTCTTGGCCATAGTGGAGTTTGGAGTCTGACTGAGGTTGTGGACAGGTTGTGTCTTTTATACTGATAATGAGTTCAAACAGCTGCCATTAAGGAGCCTCTTAAAGAAGAAGTTACAGGTCTGTGAGAGCCGGAAATCTTTCTTTTTTGTAGAGGTGACCAAATACTTATTTTCCACCATAATTTGCGAATAAATTCTTTAAAAATCAGACAATGTGATTTTCTGTATTATTTTTTCTCATTCTGTCTCTCAGTTGAAGTGTCCCTATGATGAAAATTACCGGCCTCTCTCATCTTTTTAAGTGGGTGAATTTGCACAATTGGTGGCTGACTAAATACTTTTTTGCCCCACTGTACACTGCTCAAAAAATGAAAGGAACACTTTTTGATCAAAGTATAGCATCAAGTCAATGAAACTCCCGGAATATTGATCCGATCAGTTAAGTAGCAGAGGGGGTTGTTAATCAGTTTCCGCTGGTTTGGTATTAATTAAATTAACAACAGGTGCACTAGATGGGCAACAATGAGACAACTTCAAAAACAGGAATGGTTTTACAGGTGAAGGCCACTGACATTTTTTTCCCTACTCATCTTTTCTGACTGTTTTTCACTAGTTTTGCATTTGGCTGGAGTCAGTTTTACTATTGGTAGCATGAGGCCATACCTGGACTAGGGTTGCAACATCATCCCTTTAATCCAGGACACATATGAATTACACAGGTTGTTCTGCGGCTGATTAAGGTGGTAATTAAACTCACTTGGTGCCTCATCTGCATTCAGTTTGCCTCAGAACAACCTGTGTAATTCAGATGTGTCCTGGATTAAAGGGATGATGTGGCAACCCTAACCTGGACCCTATAGAGGTTGCACAGGCAGTCCAACTCCTCCAGGATGGCACATCAATACGTACCATTGCCAGAAGGTTTGCTGTGTCTCCCAGCATCAGCCTCAAGAGCATGGAGGTAATTCCAGGAGACAGGCAGATACTTTGGGAAAGCTGGACAGGGCCATAGAAGGTCCTTAACCTAAGGTGACCAGATTTTTAAAATTAAATCCAGGGACGTATTTTTTTCTTACTGACGGCAATCAGCGACTTCTAGTGGGACTGCGATATTGCAGCGGACAAATCGGACTGGTTTGTGGGAACCAGTGACACCAATACAGTGATCAGTGCTAAAAATATGCACTGTACTAATGACAAGGGCTGGGAAGGGGTTAACATCAGGGGCGATCAAAGGGTTAGATGTGTGCTTAACAAGTGCTTTCTCGCTATGGGGGAGGTGCTTTTACTAAGGGAAGGCATAGATCCCTGACCCTGCTTTGTAGGGACACAGGATTAATGTCTTCCGTACTGACAGAATGGTGGCCATGTGGCCGTCTTGCCGCCAGACGGGTACATTTGTTCCGTCGAGTGGTAAGACAGTCATGCCTTCTGTAATTAGGACACAGGGATGTTTCGTCCCAGTCCCTAGATACGGAAG
>BLSH010453798.1:0-15370 GCA_018402905.1 Glandirana rugosa
GGGGCAGTTATGTAGCCAGTGACACAGGTGGGGGCAGTTATGCAGTCAGTGACACAGGTGGGGGCAGTTATGCAGCCAGTGACACAGGTGATGGCAGTTCGCAGCCAGTGACACAGGTGGGGCAGTTTGCAGCCAGTGAGATAGGTGGGGGCAGTTCGCAGCCAGTGAGATAGGTGGGGGCAGTTTGCAGCCAGTGAGATAGGTGGGGGCAGTTTGCAGCCAGTGAGATAGGTGGGGTACATTGCAGAGTCGTCCCCCCCCTGCACTTACCCCATCCAGCAGGCAGGATTCTTGTTGCAGAGATTCAGCATGCGAGAGCGCGCTGGGTCTGCAGAGTTCGGCATGCGAGAGCGCGCTGGGTCTGCAGAGTTCGGCATGCGAGAGCGAGTGACCCGCCCCCGGCCCCGCATCCAATCACCCTGAGCGGAGGCTCAGGGCAGCCAATCAGCCTATGCATGGCCGCAGGAACAAGCGCACATGCATAGGCTTGAATGGCCCACCAATAGGCTCACTTACTTGGCTGTCATGGGACAGCCAAGGAGCCGAAAAGAAAAAAAAAAAAGAAAGTCAATGTACCGGCGCCACCTGTAGGTGGGCGGGGTTGACTTTTTTTTTTTCGTCTTTTGCCGGCGGGGAGGCGGCGCCCCAGTGCCCCTCCCACACCAGCCGCCGCTGCTCCTAATAGAGAACACTGCAACACTTTAACACAGTCCTTTACCTACCTGCTCTGCCAGTGAGGGGTTATGAACTCACAGCAGAGCAGAAAAAAACATTTTTGAAAGTTCCTTCAAAGTTCCTGATGGGAGGACCCTCTCCCAGGATGCAGGCTTCAAAGAGGAAGAAAAAGAAACAAACAGGGCAAACTTCACTTAAGTGTCCTTCCACTGGGCAAGTCACTTCCACAGGGGCACAGGGTAGCAGGCTTGTTTGTCCTGCAGCTCAGGGGAAGTGTGCTGCATAGTCTGTTCCACACCACAGTCTTATGCATAGTAATAGGGATCCGGCAATCTCACCCTACTATCCCCTTCCCCCCGAACAGAAATGAAATAGCTCCTTGCTGGTTGTCCTGCCTTAATAATCATAATACAATCCTTCCAGATAGCTCTGCCCAGACTCCATTCCTGCTTCCACTCCAGGAATCTCTCCCACTGGCTGCTCCCAGGTTCCCGCAAGGGCTTAGGCACATGAATATATTTCCAAGTCATTTCATTCTCCCACTCTTCCCGGGAGTTCTCCACAATGTCCATGATCTGGGGTGACACATAAGGGAAATCTAGGCCCCACATCCAGAGCAACCCTACGCTGGACTTCTCGATGAAACCGGGAGAGCCTAGGTAGACTCTTAACCTTCCCTCTCCCTGACTGAACTAGAGTATCCGCTGACTTGACCACATGCTGGCGGTAGGTGGCTGCTCTGGTCTGGGTAGTGCAGGGCCTATGGTAGAAAAGGTGGCTGCTGATACAGGGGATTCCTGGTGCAGGGCTCAGTTGTAGTGAGGGTCCGGACTCATCCTCCTCGAGCAGGACATCACCAGGGAGTGAATCTCCTGTCGCCTATTCTTCCTCCGACCCCTCATTAGGAGACAACCACTCTGCTAGGTGCTCCATGGAAGCGAACTCTGCGACCAGTCTGGGGGACCCCCAGTCTATGACCCTTTCCCCAACATCCCCAGATAGCTCCTCCAGGGACTCTCCTCCCTTTCTTGCTTGCTCCAGCTCCACTGGGATGGTCATGGGGTAAGTTATGGCCAGCATTTCAGGGGTCCCGGATTCCCGCACATTAGTACTCACGATACCCAGGTCTCTGGCCAGGCCTCGGGCCACAACACCCTCTTTCTCTCTTCCTCCGATATTGAAGGGGAGTCGCTAGGCTGCAACTCCTCCCCGCCTTTGGGTAGCGATACCAGGCCCGACTCTGCCCTCGGAGGCCTCCGCAGCTGCGGCACACATCTCCCTGATGGCAGGTCCACTTGGTAGTACTGTGGCCCCTGCTGCACGGATGCCAAATGAGTGAGTGGCTTGTCACAATGGCCGCACCGGGCCCAGGTAGAGACAACCGCAGTCGGAATCCAGCAGTCCGGGTAGATCAGGCATAGCCATTCCTCTCCGTTAATCACCCCCAATGCGAGTACCCCGCATGGCTCCTACTGCGCCCACATGCCAATCAGGGTCCTCTCCAGCTTATCCGACAACCAGGGCAAGGGACGACCACCTTCCACCGTCTTCCTATCCTGCGTGGTATCTGCTGCAGGCTGCAAGCGCTGAAACTCTTCCAGGGTGTGTCGCCGCCTCCATGTTACCAGACGAACTGGCGAACGAACTGGCGCCAAAAGTCCTGATAAGCAGGCTTGCAGCATGTCACATAGCTGTAATCCCTTGTGTGAAGGATGAATCTTTGCAGGTACGCTGACACTGGCAGAACTTGTCCCGACTTGCTGACTTTGCTGGTGGTTGCCGGTAGCAACAGTAATTTGTAGTAGCCACTGTTTTGCTGGCAAGCACACCTCTAACACAGTCTCTCCCCTTGACAACAAAAACAGCCTCTGGCATACTTTACTGTAAGCAGGAGTTGGAGCAAAGAGTTCAGGATGTCCAGCTTTTGCAGAGCGCTGGGCATATTTGTAATCCAGTGAGTAATGTCCGGCCTTAGCATGACATATTTGTAATCCATGGGCGCGATCGGCCAGCGTGTCTGCCACAGGTAATGGCACATGATAACAAAATCACAGAATTGCAGGATTGGTGTTTTCTAAGTGTCTGTCCCCAGCACTGTTTTGGAGCAGGTTGTAATACTATTGCCAGCTCCCGCTGGTTGCTATGGACAACGGCAAACTTATTTAGCACAGTTCAAAAGCAGAGCACGCAATCCTTATTCCAGTTAAATTCGTATCGGCAATAAAACAGTTTACATATTCCTCTGACTCAGTTTTCTTGTGGTTGCTATGGGTGACAACTGGCAGCCTTACAGGTACGAGAACACAAATGTAGCCATGTACTCCCTTGAGAGTGGCTGGTAGTAGAGGTTCGCCTTATATCTGCCCTCAATCACACCATATATCACACATCCGGAGACACTGAACAGGCCGGCTCCTGTTTTTGTTGTTTTATTGAGGGGAAATAACTTGGATGGGGATAAGGCATGACCGTGGGATGCCCAGAGAATTATGGTACATGAACTCCATATACAGTCCTGTATATGCACACTTACACTGCAGGCTATCCTTTTGCAGATTGTTACTGTGACGTGGTGTGGGAGGAACAGACACACGCGGAGAGTAGGAGTGCTCACACAAGCTTTATTGAGGGATTAAAGGTTAGCCTGCAGCCAGGCGATAGGAATTTCTCACAGGCAGGGGAAAGAGTTTGTTCAGGCACACAGGGTATGCAAAGTCCTGGTAGCAATAAGTCAATTCACTCACAGCATGGTACACAGAGAGTTGGTCTTTGTCCGAGCCAGGCACACAGCGGATGGCACACAGAGGGCAAGTCCTTGGCTAGGGCTTGCAGCACAGAGCAGAGGGCACATGGGGCAAAGTCCTTGGCAGGGAATCTTGCAGCACAGAGCAGGGGTACAGTCCTTGGCAGGGAATCTTGCAGCACAGAGCAGGGCACACAGGGCAAAGTCCTTGGTGGGGAAGCTTGCAACACAGAGCAGGGCACACAGGGCAAAGTCCTTAGAGGGGAACACAGCACACAGCAGAGGGCACACAGCGGCAGTCCTTGCCTGGGCAGCTTACAGTGGGTGGCACACAGGGGTTGGCAATAGAGCACATCAAGAGGTAAGTCTAGGGGCACAAGCAGCAATGTGGTATAGCAAGAGATTATTCCAGGATCACGGGGCACAATCCGGGCACAGAGAGTAGAACGTAAGAGTAGTCCAGTAGTCCCATGTATTTTCCAGCCTCCTTCTAGGGGTACAGACAGACAAGAGTTCCCCTGGGTCCATCACTGACAAAAGCTTGGCCAAAGACTGACTGTTTTTGCCCAGTCTAGGGAAATTAAACTGTGCTTTGAATTTAGCTAAGTCGAGCCCACAAGACCCCTGGAGACAGGATGTCTGCCCTCTCCAGTCACAGGACACCAGGCTGTGTGTGCCTCCTAACGAAATGAACTTCCCCCTCCCACCCCCTGCGAGGCACAGGAAGTCCTAGGCTAATTTAGGCAGACCATTTGGCTGCATTGCACACTGTTGATTTCAACAAAGGAAACACAACAAAAAAAATAATATCTCTGGCCTCCGTTACAGTTACTTCTCACAACTCTGCAGCACTCAACTTGCTGACTGTTTTTTCGACAGTTCTCTCTTTAACACAGGACTTGCAGATTATCACTCCATTACTTCTCTCCAGCACATCACTTAGTTTCCAGCCTGAAAGGAAATTTATCAAGCTTCTTTACTCCTTCCTCTTTACCACGGCTAGCACATGGTGAGGCCTACTCTTTATTAGCAGGACCTCAGGAACACCCATTACAGGCCAGGGATCAGGGGCCCCTGAATGTGTAACAAAGTACTTGAGTGTCAGCCGGGCCTTTGATGGACTACAACTCCCAGCACATCCTTCTTCTAGGTCCCTCTGACCTACTTTTCCTTAGTGACACTCCTTTCCCTGACTGGCTCCCAACGCTTCCACAGACTGTCCACTATTCCTCTCCTAGCCTGCTCCTGCACTTTCTCCTCTAGCTCACAGGGACCATCACTCACCAAACCCGGTGGATCACTTTAAAGTCTCTCTCTGAATAGCACCTCTGCTGTTCACCTGTTCCCCTGTGCGACTCCAGGAATCACCACCACTCCTGGCTGCACTCAAACCTCTAGGCCTCAAGGTCATCCCCCAGATGGGGGCGACCTCCTGGGTAGAGGCCTCCGCAGTGCCTCTGCTACATCTCCAGACTTCCACCCGACACTCCTCCAGATTGAGCTGACTCCGAGTATTTATGGAGGCCTGCCCCCTGCCAATCCAGCTTGGGGATTGATCAGGGCTCCTTAGAACACCTCAGATGGTTCCACCTATCTCTCAGCTCTCTGACCAGAAACTCTCCTCCAGGTTTCTAGAAACAAGTGGGAGGTCCTGTTGACCTCATCTGTTGAACCAACTCAATCCTCCCTGAGCCACTCCTCCCGACCCAGATCAAAACATTCAGGCCTGCTCCTACACTCAGGCCTGAGTAAATTTTACCTCACCTAGCAAAACCCTGCTAGAAAAACCCACCTACACTATGGAAGCTCTACACTACTATACACTGTCACTGTACTAATGAAACAGGCTGGGAACTGACACTGACATCACCAGTGACACCAATACAAAGATCAGTGATAATATTATACACTGTCACTGTACCAATGACACTGGCTGGGAACTGACACTGACATGTCCCATTGGTCACCAATGTAAGGGACTACTACACTGACCACTGATATAAGGGGGTCCTTCTCCCATTAGCCACCAATGTAGGGGACCACTATACTGACCACTGATATTGGGGTCCTTTCCCATTGGTCACAAAATGTAAGAGACCACTACACTGACCACTGATATAAGGGGGTTCTTCTCCCGTTAACCACCAATGTAGGGGACCACTGCACTGACCACTGATATAAGGGGGTCCTTTCCCATTGGTCACAAAATGTAAGAGACCACTACACTGACCACTGATATAAGGCGGTCCTTCTCCCGTTAGTCACCAATGTAGGGGACCACTACACTGACCACTGATATTGGGGTTTACCTTCCCATTGGTCACAAAATGTAAGAGACCACTACACTGGCTGCTGATATAAGGGGGTGCTTCTCCCATTAGCCACCAATGTAGGGGACCACTACACTGACCACTGATATAAGGGGGTCCTTCCCCATTGGTCACAAAATATAAGAGACTACTACACCGATATAAGGGGTCCTCCTTCCATTGGTCACCAATGTAAGGGACCACTACACTGACCACTGATATAAGGGGGTCCTTCTCCCATTTGTCACAAAATGTAAAGGACCACTACACTGACCACTGATATAAGGGGGTCCTTCTCCCATTAGCCACCAATGTAGGGGACCACTACACTGACCATTGATATAGGGGGATCCTTCTCCCATTAGTCACCAATGTTGAGAACCACTACACTGACCACTAATATAAGGCGGTCCTTTCCCATTGGTCACAAAATATAAGAGACTACTACACCGATATAAGGGGTCCTCCTTCCATTGGTCACCAATGTAAGGGACCACTACACTGACCACTGATATAAGGGGGTCCTTCTCCCATTTGTCACAAAATGTAAAGGACCACTACACTGACCACTGATATAAGGGGGTCCTTCTCCCGTTAGCCACCAATGTAGGGGACCACTACACTGACCATTGATATAGGGGGATCCTTCTCCCATTAGTCACCAATGTTGAGAACCACTACACTGACCACTAATATAAGGCGGTCCTTTCCCATTGGTCACAAAATATAAGAGACCACTACATTGAACACTGATATAAGGGGTCCTTCTTCCATTGGTCACCAATGTAAGGGGGTCCTTTTCCATTGGTCACAAAATATAACAGACCACTACACTGACCAATGATAAAAGGGGGTCCTTCTCCAGTTAGTCACCAATGTAGGGGACCACTGATATAAAGGGATCCTTCTCCCATTGGTTATCAATGTAAGGGACCACTACACTAATTTAAGGGGGTCCTTTCCCATTGGTCACAAAATATAAGAGACCACTACACTGACCGCTGATATAAGGGGGTCCTTCTTCCATTGGTCACCAATGTAAGGGACCACTACACTGACCAATGATATAAGGGGGTCCTTCTCCCGTTAGTTACCAATGTAGGGGACTACTGATATAAAGGGATCCTTCTCCCATTTGTTATCAATGTAAGGGACCACTACACTGATATAAGGGGGTCCTTCTCCCATTGGTCACTAATGTAAGAGACCACTACACTGACCACTGATATAAGGGGGTCCTTCTCCCATTGGTTACCAATCTAAGAGACCACTACACTGACCACTAATATAAGGGATCTTCTCCCATTGGTCACCAATGTAAGAGACCACTACACTGACCACTGATATACGGGCATCCTTCTTCCATTGGTCATCCAATGTAAGG
Organism: Glandirana rugosa; assembly: GCA_018402905.1. Taxonomy (NCBI): domain Eukaryota; kingdom Metazoa; phylum Chordata; class Amphibia; order Anura; family Ranidae; genus Glandirana; species Glandirana rugosa. Next base: position 7,112 of record BLSH010453798.1, read on the forward strand.
GACCACTACACTGACCGCTGATATAAGGGGGTGCTTCTCCCATTAGTCACCAATGTAGGTGACCACTACACTGACCACTGATATAAGGGGGTCCTTTCCCATTGGTCACAAAATATAAGAGACCACTACACTGAACAGTAATATAAGGGGTCTTTCTTCCATTGGTCACCAATGCAAGAGACCACTACATTGACCACTGATTAAAGGGGGTCCTTCTCCCATTTGTCACAAAATATAAGAGACCACTACACTGACCGCTGATATAAGGGGGTCCTTCTTCCATTGGTCACCAATGTAAGGGACCACTACACTGACCAATGATATAAGGGGGTCCTTCTCCCATTAGTTACCAATGTAGGGGACCACTGATATAAAGGGATCCTTCTCCCATTGGTTATCAATGTAAGGGACCACTACACTGATATAAGGGGGTCCTTCTCCCATTGGTCACTAATGTAAGAGACCACTACACTGACCACTGATATAAGGGGGTCCTTCTCCCATTGGTCACCAATCTAAGAGACCACTACACTGACCACTAATATAAGGGATCTTCTCCCATTGGTCACCAATGTAAGAGACCACTACACTGACCACTGATATACGGGCATCCTTCTTCCATTGGTCATCCAATGTAAGGGACCACTACACTGACCGCTGATATAAGGGGGTGCTTCTCCCATTAGTCACCAATGTAGGTGACCACTACACTGACCACTGATATAAGGGGGTCCTTTCCCATTGGTCACAAAATATAAGAGACCACTACACTGAACAGTGATATAAGGGGTCTTTCTTCCATTGGTCACCAATGCAAGAGACCACTACATTGACCACTGATTAAAGGGGGTCCTTCTCCCATTTGTCACAAAATGTAAGGGACCACTACACTGACCCCTGATATAAGGGGGTCCTTCTTCCATTAGCCACCAATGTAGGGGACCACTACACTGACCACTGATAAAGGGGGATCCTTCTCCCATTGGTCACCAATGTAAGGGAGCACTACACTGACCACTGATATAAGGGGGTCCTACTCCAATTGGTCACCAATGTACGGGACCACTATGCTGATCACTGATATAAGGGGGTCCTTCTCCCATTGGTCACCAATGTAAGAGACCACTAGAAGAGAGGATTGAGCCGCTCCAGGTGTGGATGATAACATCCAACAAGAATTCAGGTGCAGGTCTGATCCGTGATCCAAGTGAGCAGCAAGCAAACAGTATGACCACACTCCGAAACTTGAAAGACAACTGATGAATTTTATTTGTGGATGCAAAAATAATGGTGACATAGAGCAGTCAAGGCTTAGCCACAAGACATCAGGCAGGTTGATGCTTTTCACGGACTACATGTCCACTTACTCATAACCAGTCAACCTGCCTGATGTCTTGTGACTAAGCCTTGTCTGCTCTATGTCACCATTATTTTTGCATTCACAAATAAAATTAATCAGTTGTCTTTCAAGTTTCGGAGTGTGGTCATACTGTTTGCTTGCTAAGAGACCACTACACTGACCACTAATATAAGAGGTCTTCTCCCATTGGTCACCAATGTAAGAGACCACTACACTGACCAGTGATATAGAGTGATCCTTCTCACATTGGTCACCAATATAAGGGACCACTAAAATGACCACTGAAATAAGTGGGTCCTTCTCCAATTGGTCACCAATGTAAGGGACCACTACACTGACCGCTGATATAAGGGGGTCCTTCTCCCATTGGTCACCAATCTAAGAGACCACTAGAAGAGAGGATTGAGCCGCTCCAGGTGTGGATGATAACATCCAACAAGAATTCAGGTGCAGGTCTGATCCGTGATCCAAGTGAGCAGCAAGCAAACAGTATGACCACACTACGAAACTTGAAAGACAACTGATGAATTTTATTTGTGGATGCAAAAATAATGGTGACATAGAGCAGTCAAGGCTTAGCCACAAGACATCAGGCAGGTTGATGCTTTTCACGGACTACATGTCCACTTACTCATAACCAGTCAACCTGCCTGATGTCTTGTGGCTAAGCCTTGTCTGCTCTATGTCACCATTATTTTTGCATTCACAAATAAAATTAATCAGTTGTCTTTCAAGTTTCGGAGTGTGGTCATACTGTTTGCTTGCTAAGAGACCACTACACTGACCACTAATATAAGAGGTCTTCTCCCATTGGTCACCAATGTAAGAGACCACTACACTGACCAGTGATATAGAGTGATCCTTCTCACATTGGTCACCAATATAGGGGACCACTAAAATGACCACTGAAATAAGTGGGTCCTTCTCCAATTGGTCACCAATGTAAGGGACCACTATACTGATCACTGATATAAGGGGGTCCTTCTCCCATTGGTCACCAATCTAAGAGACCACTAGAAGAGAGGATTGAGCCGCTTCAGGTGTGGATGATAACATCCAACAAGAATTCAGGTGCAGGTCTGATCCGTGATCCAAGTGAGCAGCAAGCAAACAGTATGACCACACTCCGAAACTTGAAAGACAATTGATGAATTTTATTTGTGGATGCAAAAATAATGGTGACATAGAGCAGTCAAGGCTTAGCCACAAGACATCAGGCAGGTTGATGCTTTTCACGGACTACATGTCCACTTACTCATAACCAGTCAACCTGCCTGATGTCTTGTGGCTAAGCCTTGTCTGCTCTATGTCACCATTATTTTTGCATTCACAAATAAAATTAATCAGTTGTCTTTCAAGTTTCGGAGTGTGGTCATACTGTTTGCTTGCTAAGAGACCACTACACTGACCACTAATATAAGAGGTCTTCTCCCATTGGTCACCAATGTAAGAGACCACTACACTGACCAGTGATATAGAGTGATCCTTCTCCCACTGGTCACCAATATAAGAGACCACTAAAATGACCACTGATATAAGTGGGTCCTTCTCCAATTGGTCACCAATGTAAGGGACCACTATACTGATCACTGATATAAGGGGGTCCTTCTCTTATTGGTCACCAATATAAAAGCCAACTACACTGACCACTAATATAAGCGGGTCCTTCTCCCATTCTTCACCAATGTAAGGGACCACTACACTGCTCTCTGATATAAGGGGATCCTTCTCCCATTGGTCACCAATGTATGGGAACCACTACACTGACCGCTGATATAAGGGGGTCCTTCTCCCACTGGTCACCAATATAAGGGACTACTACACTGACCACTGATATAAGGGGGATCTTCTCCCATTGGTCACCAATGTAAGGGACCACTACACTGATCACTGATATAAGGGGGTCCTTCTCCCACCAGTCACCAATATAAGAGACCACTTCACTGACCACTGATATAAGGGGGTCCTTCTCCCATTGGTCACTAATGTAAGAGACCACTACACTAATCACTGATATAAGGGTTTCTTCTCCCATTGGTCACCAATGTAAGAGACCACAACTATGACCATTAACATAAGAGGGTCCTTCTAGACCACCAAGAGGTCATTTTGACATCAAAATGCATCAGCAGGAGCTAGACAGAGTGTGTGAAGCTTCTAAGGAGTCGGGAATCTCTCAGCAGCTCCGGTACACAGAGCGGCCTCCGGTGTGATAGAGTGTAACCAGGACGCTACAAGAGAGAGCGGGAATCCAGTCTGATCTGGTTTGATGCTTATTGTTGCTGCAGCAGTTCTGCATTGTTGCCACTAGATGGAGCTAATGAGCATTGGAAGTCACTGTATGAAATAAAAAAACACCAAAATTCATCATGGCTGTGTGAGTCCTGGTCACACTCTTTTAACATTTTTTTCAAAAATAGACTTTTATATCTCCACACCACAAAATGTACTCAGCCAATGACTCCATTTTTATTTTTCCACTGCTATCAATTGACAACACGGTACAACACTTCATCCATGTCTTTGGTGATCTCTGATCTCCTTGTGAAGTGTTTCTTACATGATGAAGATCAGCCATGGAGTATATCTGAGGTGTGCATCAGCAAGAGCTAGACAGCATGTGTGAAGCTTCTAAGGAATCGGGAATCTCTCAGCAGCTCCGGTACACAGAGCAGCCTCGGGTGTGATAGTGTGTAACCGGGGCTCTACAAGAGAGAGCGGGAATCCAGTCTGATCTGGTTTGATGCTTATTGTTATATTTTTATGTAGGATATGAAAACATCCGAGACATCCGAGCTCCAAGGAGGATCTGACAGCAGCAGGGCTGAGCCAGTCGGTGGGAGATCTCTCTGCCTGTTTGCCACACTGGAGAAAGTTTGGTAATACAGATTGGTGAGTGTATGTCCATGTGAATGGCGGAGGACTACACTTATTTACATGTAGCGGTATCTCCATAGGAGACAGCAGTATTAAAGGTCCCTTAGGTCTTTTCCATGAATTGCCCTGCAGCCAGGCACACAGTCACTCCTTTGGCTCAATGATCAGTCTAGGGGAATCCTTTAATGTAGAGCATCTATAGGAGTTGGGTAACTGGGGGATCCTCCAGTAACACTTATAGCAATCTGAGGACACTAAGGGGTGGATTTAATAAAGGCAAATAGACTGCGCATGTTTCGAAGGCAGCTGCATTCATTTTCCCCAGAACTTAGTAAATGTGGTAAAGCTCTGCTGATTTCCATCATCCACTCATGTGCAAGGAAAATTCATGTTTTTCCTCTTGCACCTGATTGGGTATTCCTTACAAAGTGAAGCATTACCACATTTACATTTACTGAGGAAAATGAATGCAACTACACTTGCAAAGTGCACAGTCTATTTGCCTTTATTAAATCAGCCCCAAAACTGTCTTTTTTTTAGAACCATGAGCCGTGTCTTTGTATAAGTAGATGATGGACTGAGCTTTGTGGTTGTTTGAGGATATAATTCTTCCTCTTCGGTGAATCTGAGCAGAGCCCTTTCACTAAAAATGACACAGACTAAGCTCTTCAGGACACAATGTCCCCTTTACACACACAGCTCATTCCATAGCACCAGAGGGGTGGTAACATCACACAGTCTCTAGGATCTTTCCTTACATCCTGTACTCACTCAATGTCTTCATAGAGTTGGTTGTCTCCCTCCAATATCTTCCAGCCACTTTCTCCCAGTGACACCAGACCAGATCCTCAAACAAAAAGCCCCTCAGTCAGCTCCATCAATCTTCAGCAACTTGGCCCTCCAGCCAGCCCAGCCAGGGCCTCAATGAACAGCAGGCACATGGCAGAATTATATTCACCCCCCCACCCTCAGGCTGTGATCTCCACCTCGGGGACAAGACAAGACTGTTCCAGAACTTAGAGTATTTATACACACTCCCAGCTACCATCTGGGGTTACCAGATTACCAGCTGCCATCCCCAGAGTTTGGCCAGGGCTGCATAAATATTCAGCTGCTAATTTGGCTTTTCCAGCCCCACTATCTTCCAGAATATTCACAGCCAGACTGGGGGAGACTGTAAACCCTGCAGCCAGAGAAACAGAACATACCTCACTAATCACATGCAGCTACACTGATTACAGTGATCTAAGAACTACATTTACTGAACCCAGCACCTGTCTAGGAGGGCACTACATATGCCACATGTATGCTGGGTAATAGAGATTTCTTCTCACCTGTACATAGGTGGATAAAGACGTTTCAGCACCGACACCATTTGTGTTTGGACTTTCTATGAACTATAGACATTTATAGACATCATTCTCACAGCACAACATATATTTAGTCATATACGGCTTTTTTTGGACTTTACATATTTGATTCTTCACAGTATTGGATGTATATAAATTAGTTTATGTTGTGGAATTATTCCTTTTTGATAGTTTTTGAGATTGACTTGCACTATAAGGACACACGTTCATTTTGTTTTAGCTGTGTATAAGTTTGGGCCGGGCCTGAATGTATTAACCCCTTCAATACTGGGAACTGTCACCCCCTTCCTACCCAGGACAATTTTCAGCTGTCAGTACTCTCACACTCTAAATGACAATTACTCAGTCATACAACACTGTACCCATATGACATTTTTATCATTGGTTATAAAGCAATATTGAATCTGCAGTTCTAGATTATTGCTAATAGATAGAGCTAATGAGCATTGGAAATCACTGTATGAAATAAAAAAACACCAAAATTCATCATGGCTGTGCGAGTCCTGGTCACATTCTTTTAACATTTTTTTCAAAAATAGAACTTTATATCTCCACACCACAAAATGTACTCAGCCAATGACTCCATTTTTATTTTTCTACTGCTATCAATAGCTAACACGGTACAACACTTCATCCATGTCTTTGGCGATCTCTGGTCTCCTTATGAACTGTTTCTTACATGATGAAGATCAGCCATGGAGTATATCTGAGGTGTATATCAGGGTGTGCTTCTTCCCCACATGAGAGCTGTGATGTCCAGCAACATTAATATAGAAAACATTTCCCACACTCAAGGCACAAATACACCTCAAGGGTTATGTGGGATCCCTGATGTACAGGAAAACAGGACTTCAGTGAGGAACAATTCCCTCACACAGGACAGGAATAAGATTTCTCACCAGTGTGAGATCTCTGATGTTTGTAAAGATCAGACTTCTGTGAAAAACATTTCCCACACTCAGGACAGGTATACGGCTTCTCCCCTGTGTGAGATCTGTGATGTCTATGAAGACTGGACTTCTGTGAAAAATATTTCCCACACTCAGAACAGGAATACGGCTTCTCCCCTGTGTGAGATTTCTGATGTTCGTCAAGATTGGACTTCACTGAAAAGCATTTCCCACACTGAGGACAGGAATACGGCTTCTCCCCTGTGTGAGATCTCTGATGTTTGTAAAGACTGGATGTCTCTGAAAAGCATTTTCCGCACTCAGGACAAGAATATGGCTTTTCCCCCGTGTGAAACCTCTGATGTTTGTAAAGACTGGACGTCTCTGAAAAGCATTTCCCACACTCAGGACAGGAATATGTCTTTTCCCCCGTGTGAGACCTCTGATGTTTGTAAAGATGGGACTTGTATGAAAAACATTTCCCACACTCAGGACAGGAGTACGGTTGTTCCCCGGTATGAGATCTCTGATGTGTGGAAAGAGTGGTTTTGTCTGAAAAACGTTTTGTGCACTCAGGACAGGAATACGGCTTCTCCCCTGTGTGAGATCTCTGATGTGTGTAAAGATTGGACTTCCTTGAAAAACATTTCCCACACTCAGGACAGGAATATGGCTTTTCACCAGTGTGAGATCTCTGATGTACTGAAAGATTAGACTTCCTTGAAAAACATTTCCCGCACTCAGGACAGGAATACGCTTTTTCCCCTGTGTGAGTTTTTTTATGCACATTAAGGTTAGATATTGAATGGAAACACTTCCTGCACTCATGACAGGAATATGGCTTCTCTCCTGTGTGATACCTTTTATGCACATTAAGATCGTATTTTGAATGGAAACACTTCCTACACTCAGGACAGGAAAAGCTCTTATCTGTTGGAAGGATGGCACCGTCCCTCACAGTCTGAGGTTCCTCAGGATAAGAGGAATACGATGGTCCATCTACACTGTGGGGTGCCGGATGGACATTTGAGGTAGCCGGGTTTTCTCCTGGACTATACTGTGTGATGTCCTCATCTTCTACTTTACAGTCTGGAGACAAAGTGAGATGATCCTCTGAGGTTTTCCTCATCTCCCGTCCATCTACTAAAATAGAAATACAAAGATTATTACTAGACATGAGCTGATTGGTTCCCCTAAACCAGGACTCCGCCCACATCAGGCAGCTTTGTCTCTGAGGATCTTACAATTCCCCCCTCAAGGTAACGAGTAAATGGCTCCTCTGATCTCCTACCAGTTCATTTCTTTATTCATGGACCTTAGTCAGAGAGTGAGGAAACAATGAAAACTGTGACAGTGATGAGGGGATTATAGGATGAGTGCCCCCACCCCCTCTATCACTCGTTGCCTTCTTCCCAACACAAGAAGTCCTGCACTTCCTTATTTAGTCCACGATTTAGTCATGAATAACAGCGGGGCTGAGCCCCACCAGAGGTCAGAGAGTGAGGATGGGGGGAGAACAACCAAGATTCAGACTGGACTGATCCTGAAGACCACCATCATTGGGTTACTGACTCCTCCCTCACTGCTGTATGAGGTCGCTGGGAACAAGCGAGCTGCGCATGTAGAGATCCTGCATGTACATTGAGGCATTTACCCATTCCTCTCCCCGCCACCTCATGAACGGTTGGAATATACTGTCCCCACATTGTGCCTTGGTTTACCAGTGGACTATATACTAAAATGAATACGTCGTACACATTGG
>BLSH010453919.1:8234-20157 GCA_018402905.1 Glandirana rugosa
TCAGGTCGTGAATGGTACGGTCAAGGGTCTTGGACTCGGGTACGTTAACCTCGACTACGCAGGATGCGACTGTGGACATCTCGCTGAGGCTGCGGCCGTCTTGTTGAACACGTACATGACGTCTCTGGGCTCAGTAATACAAGTGTCGACGGGGTGGTTCTGGGCATTCGGGTGGAGAGAACGTGGATGATTGGACAGTTGAAACAGACAGTTACCGTGAGTGTAGCGAGATGGGGAGAGCAAAGTCGACGGCCCTTCTCGGGAGGTTCAGTCGCGATAATAACTGAGGCCTCGAACGTCGACAAAATAACTAGATGTCAAGCTGGGCGAACTGTAGATCAATAAAACAGCTGCAAGCTCCGGAGTCAATAATAGCGCTGACTTGGAGGGCTCTTCCCGGCAGCTGAAACGAGAGGGGTAGAGCGATGTGAGTGCCATTGACAGACAAAGTTGACAGGTTAGTAGGTGCAAGAGAGGTGGGCTTACGGGTCTTGGTGGGGCAGCTGTGAACATAATGACTCGGGTCTCTGCAGTACATGCACAAGTTGTTCTGCCGGCGTCGGAGTCGCTCTACAGGTGTCAGCGTAGGACGCATCAGCTCCAATTGCATGGGCTCAGGTTCTGGGAACTGGCATGGTAAGTGCTGGACTGAAGGAGGCATGGATAGGAACTCTGGGCCGCTTCCAGGTAAGTCTGTGAGGTTGTGCAGCTCTCTTGGCTCGTCGCTCATGGAGCTGCCGGTCAATTTGAATAGACAGAGTAATCAGTCATTCCAGAGTGTTGGGGGTTCCCACTCTAGCAAGCTCATCCTTAAGTCCATCAGAGAGCCCCATGCGAAACTGATGTCGCAGAGCTGCATCATTCCACTGGGTGTCTGCGCTCCAGCGTCTGAAGTCTGTAACATAATCCTCGGCCACTCTGCAGCCTTGCTGGAGCACATGCAGGGCAGCTTCTGCGGTGGTCCAGTGTAAAAAATAAAAGATGAGCCATCACACTGGAGTCAAGTCCAATCTTCTAGTTTATTGCTGCATGGTTAGGTTAAAGCAGTACAGGCTAACGCGTTTCGGCAACCTAAGTGCCTTGTTCACAGCATAATTTGTCAGTTTACAATGAAGACATATATATACAAAAAAGATGCAAAGATAGGGCGTTCCATTCATGCATAATTGATTGGATAATTCATCCCAATGAAGTAGGAGGAGACCTCTTCCAATTAGGCGTCTGGTCCCCAATATGCTTTAATAAATGCATCTAAAACTAATAAATGATAAAAGGATAAACTGTTAAAACCAGATTTGCGAATATTGCATTTCTCTCATAAATGTATCTGTACTTCAATAGTTGATTGACATTAACATTAGTACTGTACTCTGTATTCAATATGTGAATCTAAAATATCAGCCAACTACTATTCTTTAGTCGTTTGGCCACAAGATACACATGAATGTTTCTAAAAGATAGATTGCATCCATGCATAAAATAGTCGTGAACAGATACATTGTTGCAGTAATGAGGATCTAGAATTATCTGGATAACAAAACATTGTGAAATAATAGGATATTATGGCGAATGCCTAGGTAAATGCCTTTATTTCTGCAATGTATTCCTTTGAAACGGCAAAAGAATTTATTATATAGAAATAGTTTTGTTTCCAATATTCTATAAGATATGGTCTTTCTTTCTTAAATAAAAGGATTATAATTTCAATATTTTCGAAAAGGGAAGAACAAAAGTGTATGTATGTATGGGGGAAGAGATATGTAGTTCCCGTTTTTTTTGGGGCTGTATTTATGTTAAATGGCCAAACTATCTTATAAAGGCACTCATTACAAACCATTAGCTCCTGCATTAGGGTTGCCACATCATCCCTTTAAACCCGAACACATATGAATTCCACAGGTTCTGAGGCTAATTTCATGCAGATGGGGCACCAAGTGAGTTTAATTACCACCTTAATCGGTCACAGAACCTGTGTAATTAATCTGTGTTCGGTTTTAAAGGGATGAGGTGGCATCCCTATCCTGCATGGATAGCCATATAAGTTTTAAATTGTTCCTAATTAGTGCTGCTGGTGGTTGACTCCCATACACATACCATTTCCTGCCAAAATCGTGTGTTCAAAATCGTTTCAAAAAGAGAGACAAGGTTAAGCAGGTGTGATCCACCTGGAAGCCAGAATATGTATAGCCATATGGGTTTTCAATTGTTCCTAATTAGTGCTGGTAGTGATTGACTCACATACACATACAATATCCTACCAAGGTCGTGTGCTCAAAAACATTCTAAAGAGAAATGACATTGAGTATGTGTGATCCACCTGAGAGTAGGGTTGCCACCTCATCCCTTTAATCCAGGACACATATTAATTACACAGGTTCTGTGACTGATTAAGGTGGTAATTAAACTCACTTGGTGCCTTACCTGCATTATATTAGCCTCATAACCTGGGTAATTCATATGTGTCCTGGATTAAAGGGATGATGCGGCAACACTACCTGAGAGCCAGGATAGGTACAAATCAAAAAAAGCAAAAATAAGGTCAGTTTTAGAAAAATAGACCAGGTCCAGTATATTTGCTCGGCATGATATTAGATGGCCAAAACTGGCTTTCTAGAGACACTCATTACCACACATTATCCCCTGCATGGATGACTTAATATATATAGCCATATAAAGTCTCAAATTGTTCCTAATTAGTGCTGATGGTGATTGACTCCCATACATATACAATTTCTTGCCAAAATCGTGCATTCAAAATCATTTCAAAAGAGGGACATGGCTGAGCATGTGTGATCCACCTGGGAGCCAGAATATGTATAGCCATATACGTTTCAAATTGTTCCTAATTATTGCTGGTAGTGATTGACTCCCATACACATACAATTTCCTACAAGGATCGTGTGCTAAAAATCGTTCCAAAAGAGAAACGATATTGAGCATATGTGATCCACATGGGAGCAAGGATAGGTACAAATCAAAAAAGCAGTTTAGAAAAATAGACATGACAGGAACAAAAACTGAAGTCCAGTATATTTTCTCGGCATGATGTCAGATGGCCAGACTAGATTCTAGAGACACTCATTAGCGACCATTAACCCCTGCATAGATGAAGTCTCTAACTCAAATCACCTAATTAGAAGAAAAAAAAAAAATATATATATATACACACAGAAAAACAGACACATAGAGCAGTCATAGGGCAGGGATATAGTGCCGTGGATCAGCTCAATACCCAGACAATACCCAGACATATCACAAGTGGCACATCAGAGATGCTCGTATTGAAATGAGCATACTCCCGTATGTGTGTCATACATTCATTGCCTGTTTCAACAACCTATAAATGTCCCAAACGGGGATCAGAATGAGAAATGGATGTATGTCTAAATTTGTTGAATCACATATTCCTCAGAGAATTTTATAGAGCAAAAAGGGAGGTGAAAGAAAGGATTTTAGCCTGGAAGGTGGTGGGTTAATATACACTGGAGCTCTCACACTAGTTTAAACTAGTTTGGTAAATGGGTGGGATAATTCTAAATGTAGTATAAATTTTATTGCCACCTCAAAATATATCTGTGAAAATAGTGTGACGAATCCAGTGTATAAACCGTTAGTTTAGAAACAGGTCCACATCATATCTGAGGTTCATGCCCCCGGGGATCCTGGTCTGTAAATTAAAGATCCACCACACCTCTTGACGCAATAGTCTGCGATAAATATCGCCCCCCCCACACTGTACCTCTAATTCTCTCCAAACCATGAAACACAAAACCTGACATATTCCCTCCATGGGTGTATTTAAAGTGCTTGGATACATTTGATAAACCTTTATCATTGGAGTATGCAGCTCTGTGTTAGTGTTCGCTAATTCTTTTCCTCAGGGGTCTAGTTGTACAGCCTACATACTGGAGTTGACATGTAATGCCCCGTACACACGGTTCGACGATCGCACGTAAGATTGTGTCAAATCGTATGTTGGCTGTTGTATGCAGCATACTGACTGCACTACACGATCGTACGTCCGCAGAAGAACGTTCAGGTGCATGTAATTAGCATCCGGCCGTTCCTGACTTCGGAGCATGCGTGTTTTGCACAATACAACTTTGTTGTACCAACTGCTCTGTACACACGATACAACGGTCGTATGAGAGCTTGTTGGTACGACCAAGTTTTCTAGTCTGCTCATACAACTCCCTTGTACAACCGTCGTATGTCGGCTGCTCAAAATCGCGCATACGAACGAACGATCGATTCCGCATACAACGGTCATGAGTACGACCTGTTGTATGCGATCGTCGAACTGTGTGTACGAGGCTTTACACATTCCACTAAATACACAACGTTTTCTGTGTTGCAGTTTATGTAGCTTCGAATGTCAAATTCTTTACTGTTTGAACATGAAACAATTCTTTCTTATTTTCTTGTGTTTGCTACAGAAATGACATGTAAGAGCTCCGCAAGGATATGAGCCTTTCACATCCAGCCAGGTAGATTTTGGTTTGTCGGATTGATACAAGCTAGGAGAGAGAGAATCTCCCAAAGTCATCGCTTGCCTGGCTGAGAATCTAACACCAGATTCTAAGATTTTCCTTGTCTGTGGAGAGGATTGTAAGGTGTTTGGATATTATATTTTTAATTTGGTTGAACTCTTGAGAGTATGCCGTGGTAAAAGTAATGGAGCCTTTCTTTGTGTTCCTAGTTACCTTATTTCTTTTTTTTGTTGTTTGTGTACTTTATTAAATCTTTTCTTTCCCTTTGCTTAACTAAATTCAATGCCCTCTCTAGTTTTATACTCGCTTGCTTGTAGTCTGGAGGCTACTGTAGTGCATTCCAATTGGAATGCCTTTTCTGTTGAACAGTTTCGCCGGGCTCTTATAAATTCTCCTGTTGGAATCGATCGTATGGTATGTGCTGGGTGACAACTAGATGCTAAAAGCACTGAGTTCCCAGCACATTCCTTGCGATAAGTTTGAGTGTGGATCTCACCTGTTTGTGGATCCCCTTGTAATGAAATATCCAGAAAATTAATATTTCCTCCTTCTGCTGTGTAGGTGAACTCCAGATTTAATGGGTTATTGTTCACATATTTTGTGAATTTGGTGAGTTCTTCCATGGACCCCTGCCATACGATCATCAGATTGTCTATAAATCTGCCATACCATTTGATATATCCTCCATATGGGTTGGTGGGAGAAAAAATTAAATTCTCTTCCCACCACCCCATGTAGAGGTTGGCCAATGACGGGGAAAACTTAGCCCCCATCGAGGCGCCTCTACATTGGAGATAAAATGTGTTATCAAAAATGAAAAAATGATGTCCACTACCTTAATAATAAACTCATAATAAACTCATTCAGTTCTGCACTATATGTGCTATATGTTATAAGCTGGTGTTTAAGGGCTTCTATAGCTAGGTGATGGGGAATACTAGAATACAGAGACCTTACATCCATGGTCACCCAGGTGTGATCTCAACTCCATGAAAAGTCCTGTATTCCTATCAGAACTGAAGTGGTATCCTTGACAAATCCAGGTAACCTAGTGACTAACGGTTGTAGATATTGACCAACCCAGTGTCCCAGCCTTTCAAACAGGGAGCCTATGCCAGCTACAATAGGTCTACCCTGTATAGGTGTTGTAGATTTGTGCAGCTTCGGCAAATGATGGAAGACTGGGATCACTGGGTTGTCTACAAGGAGAAATTCTGCCATTTTAGAGGATAGAACTCCTAGATCTTTGCCCTCATCTAGAAGGGGTGTTAGTTGTCTCTTAAACTCAAAGGTGGGATTATTCTTCAATGTTCTATATGCAGAGGTGTCGCTAAGCTGGCGTAAAGCCTCTGATTTGTAATCCCCTGAGTTCAATACCACAACTGAACCACCTCTATCAGCCCTTCTAATAGTCACATCTTTACATTTTCTTAATTCCTTCAGAGCTGATCTTTCTTTTTTATATTTTGAGGACCACACAGTTCTATCCCTAAGATCTACTAGATCTTTTTCCACCAACATTTGAAATACATCTATGGTTTTATTACGTGAGTATACAGGGTAGAAATATTTGTTGCCAGTTGAAATTTCAGTCTCAGTTACACCATACATTCCCCCCGTGCTTTCACACAGTAAATTCTCCAAAACTGATCTAGCAGTCAGATCCTCAAATTTAAAGGAGAAACATTCCTCCTCATTGTCCTGTATTAAATCAGTTTTTGAGAGTGTTGAGGTTTCTTCAGAAAAAAAGTGTTTTTTTAAAACAATGTTCCTTACAAATCAAGTATTGTTGAAAAAATTTCGAAGTGTTGGGTAGGGGAAAAAGAAAGACCTTTGGATAGGAGGGATATGTGAGACTCAGAAAGTTCAATGTCAGATAGATTAATAACTTTGGGTACATTACCCGTATCTTCTGTGATCCAGCTTTGTGATGACTTCACTTGTTTCGTGCTTGTCGAGGATAGCTTTGCCTGACATTTCCTCCTCTTTCCTCGTCTTGTCTTTCTCCTCCCTTGTCTTTCTTTTTCTTGGTGTCTCTCTTTATCTGTACGTTTTTTGGAGGCTAGGTATTTCCTTGTGTTGAATTCCTGGAGAAAACCGATGATGTAGAACTCCTGGCATTGCTTCCAACCGTTTGTGTCATCTGACATCACTGATTGTGTATCTGAATGATCAGGGGAACTGAAGCATACATGCCTTTGTGTGTTCCTCCTTCTACGTCTTCTCCTCTTTAAAATAGAGTTAAGGCGATCCAGTCGTTTGCGTGTGTATACTTCTCCTTTCTCATAATCACTCAGATCTCTGAGGAATTTTTGTCTTTTGGTGTCAGTAAGGTCCTTTTCAAAGTCATTAATATATTCCTGGAGACTGTCATTTTGTTGTTTGTAGATATCCATATCCTGGAATGGTATTAGGGTATCTTTTATAGATTGAATCTCTTCATTAATTGAAATGAGTATTTTTTTCTTCCTCTTTCACAATAAGTTCCATTAAGTACAGAAAGCATTGTGACAAGATGGAATTCCATTCCTCCATAAACTCATCTGAGTACATGGTTGAGGGGAATTTTTCTGCTTCTGCGGTGGTGGTACGCTGTGGGTAGGCTGACAGGGTCTGTACTTGTACATGATTTTCCTCCAATAGCCTGTGGGCCCAGGACTGTGGTTCTCCCTGAAGCAGGGCGATGACATACCCCACTTTGGTCACTTCCAGGGAAAAGGTCCGTGGTTCCAGGGCGAAAAACATCTCGCAGGCATTACAGAAGGCACAGAACTTGGTCCGGTCCCCAGAGAATCTTTCAGGCGTGGGGACCCTGGGTTCAGGAGGCAGCATGACCACAGAAGGACTGGCGCTGGCCTGAGTGGAGACGGCTGGAGCTGTAGAGGTGGATGCCATGCTGGGTGCAGGCAGGGCCGGCGCCAGCATAAGGCAGCCCAGGCAGCCGCCTGGGGGCGCCAGGAGAGGGGGGGCACTAAAGCCAGGACTTCTCTTAAGAAATACTTATGCTGGCGCTGCCCCCGCTCGCACCCGTTTTCCTCTCTCGGCACAGCAGTGATAGGCAGCACAGCCCTGGGCACTGTGACTTCAGAGCTGTCTCCACACCCCTTTAGATCCGCTCTCCACACCCCTCCTCCTCCTCCTTCTATAACCGTCAGTTGCGGGAGATGAAGGATGTTTGTTTCTCCCCCTCCAGCCTTTGCTGTAAACAATCCCCTGCCACAGAGTCCCACCCCCAGTCCAGCGCAGAGCACACAAACAATTGCCGCTGGACTGGAGGCGATTCAGATGAGAAGGAGCCCTGAGAGCAGGGGGCGGGGCCAGCCGACACAGGAAGCAACTAGAATGGCAGAGATGAAGATCCCCTGGGGAAGGTAGGAGGACATGGGTTACATGTGTGACTGTGTGTGCTTTTATTATATACAGCCTGCTGCATGTAGGGTGAACGCATGTGGGATAGAGGACAGAGGAGGAGACATAGAGCAAAGGGAAAAGAGAGATGGGTTCAGAAGGAGACATGGGGGGGCAGTTAGAGAAACTATATGGAGATGGGGACAGAACAGAAGACACTGGGTGACTCTGCTTTGCTCAGTGGAGCATCTGTGAGTTCATCTCAGCTGAGCCGGGTGGGATGGAGCCCGCTAGGCTGTATGGGCGGTCAGATGTCAGACTTTGCTGTCCGTTTACACCTGACTGTGATCTGATCAGATCCGCCCAGACAGGGGAACAGATCTCCTTCCGCCCGGGTTCACATTAGTGCAATCTCAGAGATCGCATGTGATTCGCACACGCACCGCAGGTGCCAAACACATGCGATCTCTGAGCAATGCAAGTTCAGCCATACAGTTGTATGGCTGAACTCGCATTGGATTCGCACAAAAAAAGGTGCAGGGACCTTTTTTTCCCACAGTCGCATGGCATGTGTGTTCTCACCCATGCAATCCAATTTTTTTATGAATCCACAGTTCGCACTGCGATCTGTGAACAATCCTGGGGGTGTCATTAACTTTGTAATGACACCCACAGCGGTTCACAGAAAGCAGTGTGAACTGCCTGTGGGAAGAATGCGATGCGGGAACCGGCTCTATAATCGCACCGGTTCCCGCATCGCATATATCTGAACCAGGGCTCCATTTCATTTTAGTGGATTGGACTGGAAATTATACCCGCTGCTCCAAGAGAATGGAGGGTCCAATTGTGTCCGCTTTAAAAACAGACAGACAAATCCAATTGGACTTTTCATGTAAAAGTGCCGAAAGTGCAATGTGATAGAGAGAATAATTAATATATGTACGTCCAAAGTGTACTATAGCACTATTCTTTGCATATACAGGGTTTCCTGTGGTTGGTACCGGACTGGACGGAGTGGCCAAAGGCCATTTTTGGGAGAAAACCATCATACCTGCATTGTTGCTTTTTTGAGTGAAGTGGCTGCAAATATCCGGCAGATGACAAGCACACATGACCTCATAATTTTTTAAAGTCAATTTTTTTTGTAAGCAGATGGTGTGTGCTCTTGTTTCTTGATGATGTCACACTGAAGTTGGTGCAAACAACTTGCAGTGGATCTACACAAGTTTATCACAGCACAATTCTATTGGACTTTTTATATGATATGTATGTTTTATGCATATTATTGATTGCACTAGCACTTTGGAATGTATATGTATTAATTATTCTTGATATCTATCACATTGCATTTTATTGTGGTTCACACTTATATAATGGATGTTTTTTTCTTTGTTTCTTTGAGTCCCATCCCCCCAGCAGAGCTGGTGTCTGAGGTCACGGTGGTGGAAGGATGGGGGGGCACCAGAATGCACCTTCGCCTATGTACACAAAAATCCTGGCACCGGCCCTGGGTGCAGGTGAAGGGGTCTGGACTTGTGCCTCCAGTCTGGTGTAGCTTTCTTGCAAGGACCTGATGGCTTGAGTAAGTGCAGCAAGGTGCTGGCAGATCTCCTCCATGGAAGTGGTCCCTCCCGCAGGCTCAGCCATGGCTGTCTGATACTGTAATGAACCACGTACCTGAGAGTAGAGCCTGTCTCTAGTAGAAGGAGACCTCTCATACAGCCCTGACTCAGAGCCCAATGGAATGGGGACAGAGGTCTCGTGAGTAAGGTGAGGTAGGAGTGCCTCTGGCAAGCAGCTGAAGACTGGATACTGGACGCTGGAAGCGGGGCTGGAAGGGGGGCTTGAAGCACTAGACAGCAAACAGCCGGAACTGGAACAGCAGCTGTAGATAAGTGATCACCGGAGCTGGATGCAGGCAGACAGCTGGAGACTGGACAGCCACAGTAGATTAGTGATCACTGGAGCTGGATGCACAGCACTGGACAGTGAACAGCTGGGTGCAGGGCAGGCAGGAGAAACATCAGACAAGCCGGGTCAAATACAGATGAACGGAGCAGCAGAATTGGTAGGCAAAGAATGGTCAGAGGGCAAGCTGAGTTTGGCAACGGGTATCAGGCAGGCAGAAGTAAGCAGGGTCCAAAACAAGCCGGGTCAGGGTAGGAGAAAGTAGAGTGGTCCAAACAAGCCAGGTCAATCAGGTAATAGATCAGGTAGCAGATAACGGGCAAGCAGGTACAGGTGCTGACAAGCTGTAGATCTCACAGTACTTCAGCCAAAGTCTGAATTCCTTATAAAGGTCGTGGGAACCTTCGTTTGAATCCGTGCGCACTCGCAACGCTCGTCTGGATCTCTGACAGCTCCGGGGCTTAAGTGGTTAAACTAATTTACAACAGCAGGTCCCATTCCTGCGTCCAACAAGAGTAACTGCAAGGGGTTACAGTGTTCTGGCACCGCCAACAACCAAGGCCCAATTTTTGGCCACCTGTTTAACTGTGGGCTTTCGTCAGCATTTGTAAACTAATTTACAACATCAGGCCCAGTTCCTTCGTCCAACAAGAGTAACTGCAAGGGATTACAGTGTTCTGGCACCGCCAACAAGCAAGGCCCAATTTTTGGCCATCTGTTTGACTGGGGGCTTTCGTCAGAATTTGTAAATTTACAACATCAGGCCCAGTTCCTCCGTCCAACAGAAGAGTAACTGCAAGGGGTTACAGTGTTCTGGCACCGCCAACAACCAAGGCCCAAGTTTTGGCCCCCTGTTTGACTGGGGGATTTTATCACAGTTTTGTAACTATTTTACAACAGCAGGGCCTGCACCAAAATTAAAAAAAAAAAAATGACGTGCAGTTCCCCCCAAAATCCAAACCAGGCCCTTCAGGTCTGTTATGGAATTTAAGGGGAACCCCGCACCAAAATCTTCTTCTGGCCCTGGCCCGGTCCTTCTGGTCTTCTTCTTCTTTTAGTCTTCTTGCTTCCTCGGTTCGTCTTTAGAGTTGAGCGAACCCGAACTGTAAAGTTCGGGTCCGTACCGAACTTTTGGGTGTCCGGGACCCGGACCCGAACCCGGACTTTTCAAAAAAAGTCCGGGTTCGGGGTTCTGGTAATTTTACTAAAAGTTCTGTAAATTGCTGTAAAAAAGTCCTGGAAAGTCCTAGAGGTCTGCAAAAGGAAGGACAATGGGGGTAAGGGTCGGACAAGTGCTCTACAAAGAAATGGGGACAGGGAAATAACTTAAAAGCATTTTTAAACAAAAATCACATTAAAAAATCAAAAATGGAGGTGGATGTGGACCATCTTCAAACTGTTCTACAATCATTTTAAAACTGTGCGTGAAACTTAAACAATATCCGGGAGAAGCCATATGCCTGTTCTAAAATCATCTGAAAACTGTGTGTGAAAGTTAAACAATAGCAGGTAGAAACCATATCCCTGTTTTTAGAACTTGTTTAAGTTTCACACACAGTTTTCAGATGATTGTAGAACAGTGATATGGCTTCTACCTGCTATTGTTTAAGTTTCACACACAGTTTGCAGATGATTTTATAACAGGGATATGGCTTCTCCCGGCTATTGTTTAAGTTTCACACACAGTTTGCAGATGATTTTAGAACAGGGATATGGCTTCTCCCGGCTAATTTATACTTTTTTCACACAGTTTGAAGATGATTTTAGAACAGTAATATGGCTTCTCCCGTTAATACTTTTCACACACAGTTTGAAGATGTTCCACATCCACCTCCATTTTTGATTTTTTTTATGTGATTTTTGTTTAAAAATGCTTTTAAGTTATTTCCCTGTCCCCATTTCTTTGTAGGGCACTTGTCCGACCCTTACCCCCATTTTCCTTCCTTTTGCAGACCTCTAGGACTTTCCAGGACTTTTTTACAGCCATTTTAGTGCCTAAAAGTTCGGGTCCCCATTGATTTCAATGGGGTTCGGGTCAAAGTTCGGGTTCTGTCCGGACCCGAACCCGGACTTTGTCCCGAAGTTCAGCCGAACCAGCAGAACCCGAACTTCTAGAGGTTCGATCAACTCTATTCGGCTTCAATCTATAATCTTCATCTTCTATCTTTTTTCCCCCG
>BLSH010453919.1:20167-30922 GCA_018402905.1 Glandirana rugosa
ACGTCCGCCTTAGACCTTCGGGGGAAATTATTCCCCCGGGCTCTAGGGCCGGGGGGGATAAAGATGGAGGTAGAAGAGGACCGGGTAAGAAAGAAGTAGAAGAAGAAGAAGAAAATCAGAAGAACGAAGGAGAGAAGTGGAAGTTAGAAGTCAGAAGTAGAAGTAGAAGAAAGAAGAAAGGGGTGGTGGCGGTAGAGGCGACGACGTCAGGCCGAAGACGAGCAGAACGGCTTACCCGCCAGAAGTGCTACTGTAAAGAAAATATTCTTCCCCACCCCGGAGGACACTGTATTTACCCACTGGACGGGGAAGACTGTAGTGTACTACAGTCTTCCCCCTCCCAAGTGAGTCAACGTAGTGACCCACCGGGGCGGGGAAGAATATTTTCATGACAGTAGCACTTCTGACGGGTAAGACGTTCTGCGTATCCCCGGTCTGCTATTCGGCTTCAATCTATAATCTTCATCTTCTATCTTTTTTCCCCCGCCGCCGCTCTCTTCGCTGCTGCAGTCTGGCCCCTATGCGTCTTGCAGAATGGGCAGTCTTCACGATGACAGTACTTTTATAAGAAGGGGCGGGGCCACCCAGTGATGCAACTGAGTGAACCCTCCCCCTTCTGACATCATGTGATGTCAGAAGGGGCAGGTCACCCATTTATGTCACAGGAGGCCCCACCCCTTCTTATAAAAGAAATGTCATCGTGAAGACCGCCCATTCGGCAAGACGAGCAGAAGCCGGACTGCAGCAGCGGAGATGGCGGTGGTGGGGAAAGAAGAAAGAAGATGAAGATGAAGACTGAAGATTGAAGGTGAAGAGAGGAAGCAAGAAGACTAAAAGAAGAAGAAGAAGATGAAGAAAGAATGGGCCAGGAGAAGATGGAGGTAGAAATAGGGGGGGCCGGGATCTCGGGCCCCCTTATTAAAGGGGGCTTCCAGATTCCGCCTGCAGACCCCACAAGCACCAGCCAGGCTTATGGGGAAGAGGCTTTTGTCCCCATGAACATGGGGACAAGGTGCTTTGAGGTGGGGGGGGCAGAGCCCCCCTCCCCCAAAGCACCCATACTCCCCATGTTGAAGGCATGTAGCCTGGTATGGTTCAGGGGGGGGGACGCTCGCTTGCCCCCCCCATCCTAGGGCCAGGGCTGCATGCTCGGATAAGGGTCTGGTTTGGATTTTAGCGGGACCCCCGCGTAAATTTTTTTTTAAATTAGCGATTTTTTTTGTATATTGCCGTGAACCAGCAATACATTACAGCCGCCATTTTAAATGACAACTTTCTTTATGGAAATGTCATTTTTCTCTGGCTATGTTCTACACCTCACAGAGATGTGCCGTGCCCTTTTACACACAGACTAAGGACACCCCCCAGGCACAATATTTAAATACATTTTTCATTTTTTTTTTCACTTTAAACATTATTAAAATCACTGCTCCTGAAAAAACGATTGATTTAAAAAAAATGTTTTTCAATGATACATGTCCCCTAGGGCAGGAACCGGGTCCCCATATACTTTTTTAGGGCAATAACACTGCATATAAGCCTTTAAAATGAGCACTTTTGATTTTTCATGTTCGTGTCCCATAGACTTTAATGGTGTTCGAATGTTCGCCCTGAACTTTTTATCTGTTCGCATGTTCTGGTGCGAACCGAACCGGGGGGTGTTCGGCTCATCCCTAGTATGGATACAGATACCAAGTTACGTGAGATAATACCCCATTCAAATCATGCATTTCTGGACGTTTTTAGTAAACAGGGAACTGATACTTTCCCCCCGCACAGAGCATATGACTGTCCCATTGAGCTCCTGCTTGGGGCTGAAATCGATTTTGTCCGCATTTTTCCCGTCAGGATGAGAGATGGGAGTGTTAAAAGACTATATTGATGAAAATCTGGAAAAGGGATTTATCCGTCCATCTACCTCACCAGCCGGAGAAAAAGAATCCCCTTCCTTTGGTTCCTGAGCTGTTTCAGAGACTTAAAACCACCAAGATCTTCACAAAACTAGATCTCAGGGGAGCCTACAACTTGGTCAGAATACGGGAAGGTGATGAGTGGAACACTGCCTTCCGTACCCGATTCGGGAACTTTGAATATCTGGTCATGCCATTTGGGCTCTGCAATGCCCAGCCACCTTTCAATATTTCATTAATGACATTTTCAAAGACTTATTGGACATTTTTGTTGTTGTTTACCTAGACGACATCCTGATATTATCAGTGTCAGTGGAGGTACACCATGGGCATGTCAAAAGTGTTTTGAGATGGCTCCGCCAACATGGCTTAAATGCTAAAAGTCGAGAAATGTCACTTTGAACAACAGAGCATCCAGTTCTTGGGTTTAATCATCTCCACTGACAGGGTCAAGATGGACACGCAAAAGGTCGCAGCAATACTGGAATGGCCAGCTCCCTCTGACAAAAAGGGAATACAACGCTTTCTGGGTTTTGCTAATTTTTATCGCAAATTCATTAAAAACTTTTCAGCCATGATCCACCCCATCACGCAGCTTACCAAGCAGGGTGTCCGTTTCCATTGGAATCCAGAGGCACAAAGGGCCTTTGACACACTAAAAGAACGGTTTACTATTGCTCCAGTCCTGAGTCATCCAGATTCCACACTACCCTACATTGTGGAGGTGGATGCATCAGAAAGTGCAGTCGGAGCTATTCTTTCACAGTGACAAGGTCTCAAAGAGGTGACCCATCCAGTGGCATTTTTTTCACGTAAACTCTCACCAGCCAAAAGAAACTACGACGTGGGAGATCTGAAGCTCCTGGCAATCAAGGAAGCCCTAGAGGAATGGAGGTACCTACAGGAGGGGGCATCCCATCCATTACTGATCTACACAGATCATAAGAACGTAGAATATCTACGATCTGTAAAACGCATCAAACCACGTCAAGCCCATTGGGCGCTTTTCTTCTCAAGGTTTTCATTTCACATAACCTACCAGCCCGGATCCAAAAAACACCAAACCTGATGCCTTGTCTCGCATGTTTGAAGATCCAAAGGACATTCCAATACCAGACACTATTCTGCCTGTGAGAAACTTTTTGCTACTACACACTGACCTTCTCTGCCAATTACAGCAAGCCTCCACAGGAGTAATAAGTCCCCCAGGGACTACCCTGCAAGCAAAGAATGGATTGTGGTGAAAAGAAGGGCAGGTTTTTGTTCCAGAGCAAGTTCGAACCCTAGTCTTATTGGTTTGCCATGACCATCCCTTAGTGGGCCTTTCCGGTATACACAAGACTACAGAATTAGTACAACGCTCTTTCTGGTGGCCCGGATTTCAAAAGGACTGCAAACACATGTACTACATGCATCCTGAGTAAGAGTTCTCGCAACAAAGCCTGGGGATTGCTGAGACCCCTGCCCATACCTGACAGGGCCTGGAAAATGATTTCCATGGATTTTATAGTCAAACTCCCTCCTACTGAAGAATGTACCGTGATCTTCATGGTAGTGGATCGCTTTTCAAAAATGGCCCATTTTGTTCCTCTAAAAAGGTACACCATCGGCCATAGAGACTGCCCAAGTCTTAGCAAAAGAAATTGTTAGACTCCATGGAGTCCCTGCAAACATTGTGTCTGACTGTGGTGTTCAATTTACATCCAGATTTTGGAGAGCCTTATGCAGAACTCTACAGATTGAACTTTCCTTTTCTTCGGCCTACCACCCACAGACCAATGGACAAACAGAGCAAACTAACCAAACACTAGAACAATACATCAGGTGCTTCACCTCTTTTGTCCAAGACAACTGGGTATCATTTTTACCCCTTGCGGAATTCGCCTAAAACAATGCCAACCACTCCTCCACTCAGCAATCTCAGTTTTTTACCAACTACGGATTCCAGCCCTCCTTCCTACCTAATTTGATCACTGTATCTTCAGTTCCGTCAGTCCAGAGCATGGTGGATTTCTTCTCCCGTGATAACCTTTTGTGGCAAGAAACCATCACAAAAGCACAGGAATGCACAGTAAGAGGTCATTCGACAAAAGAAGGGGTGAGCTGATCTTGCAACCTGGAGACCAAGCTTGACTTTCTACGGCCAATTTTAAGATGTTGTGTCCATCAAGGAAACTGGCACCAAGGTTCGTAGGACCATTTCCGGTAAAGAGAAAAATGAATGACGTTTCTTTTGAGTTAGCCTTACCTGAGTCATTTAGAATACACCCAGTGTTTCATGTGTCTTTATTAAAACCTGCAGTACCAGATACATTCCCTGACCATAGCTCTGGTCCTCCAGAACCTGTGATGGTTAGTGGGAATGGAGAATTTGAAGTAGAGGCAATTCTTGATGGTAGAAGAAGAGGAGGTCAGATACAATATCTGGTTAAATGGAAAGGTTATGGCCCAGAAGAAAATTCCTGGGAACCAGCACAAAACGTACATGCTACTAACTTAATCCGTGCCTTTTTCCGCAGGAACCCTCAAAAGAAGCACCAATTGGGCACCTGGAGGTTGCCCGTAGGAGGGGGGCAATGTCAGGAAGCCCGTACAGCTGGAGTGCAATCACGGCACATACACCTGTCACTGATGAGCACTGTGGATAGCCTATTTGAACCAGGCTGTTGCTGAGTCGCATTGTTGTTTGGTCTGCAGCTCTGTGTGATCCCCTGAAATCTGTGATGCTCTGTGACCTTGATCCGGCCTGCATCTTACCTTATGATTGTCTGCTGCCTGTCCTGACCCCAGGGCCGTCTTACCGAGCGGGCACACCTGGGCACAGCCCAGGGGCCCCAAGTGCTCATGGGGCCCCTAGGGTGCCCAGGTGTCCCGCAATTGCACTCACTCTGTGCCCTGGCGAGAATGCCCACGGGCTAGACTTACAAAGCAGCCGGCTTCTCTGCCCACACACACAGTGCACAGCACTGCATCCACCTCTCTTCCTCCTGCTGACGTCTATGAAGTTCCCCTGTACAGAGGAGGAGGGGGGAGGAGGCTCACCACGCTCTATCAGGATAGACTGGGATCAGAGAAGATAAAATGCAGGTAAACCTTACACTGCTGGCACTGCACTGCATGGATCGTTTTCAACTTCAACTGGAATTTAACATCATTTTATGTTTAGTGAGAGTGCTGAGGGGTTGGCTTGCATTGTGTTCTTCAGGTTTGCCAGGTGGTAGAATTGTTTGTGTGAAGACTGGCCCTTGCGTGCCCCCAATCTCCAGCTATAAATTGTATTTTATTTCTCATGGCAAGCATCCTGGCAGTGTTGCCAGAGCCTGGGAAGACAGCTAGCTCTTGGGGTTTTGCAAAAAGTATGTGAACTTCCCTCCAAAACATACAATGTAGTGCCTGGGGCCACATTGCCACTTTTTGTTTGGCCCATTGATCCCCTGCAGACACTATTCTGTAATCTCTCATGTACCATGCCCCCAGTACCCAACAACCCCTGTAACATGTTCACAGTCTCTGACCATCTCCTGTATCATGTCTGCAGTCTCTAGCCATCTCTTGTATCGTGTGCAGTCTCTGACCATCTCTTGTATCATGTCTACAGTCTCTGACCATCTCCTGTATCATGTGTGCAGTCTCTGACCATCTCCTGTATCACGTGTGCAGTCTTGGACCAACTCCTGTATCATGTCTGCAGTCTCTGACCATCTCCTATATCATGTCTGCAGTCTCTGACCATCTCTTGTATCATGTCTGAAGTCTCTGACCATCTCTTGTGTCTTGTCTGCAGTCTCTGACCATCTCTTGTATCATGTGTGCAGTCTCTGACCATCTCCTGTATCATGTGTGCAGTCCTTGACCATCTCCTGTATCATGTGTGCAGTCTCTGACCATCACGTGTGCAGTCTCTGACCATCTCTTGTATTAAGTCTGCAGTCTCTGACCATCTCCTGTATTATGTGCACAGTCTCTGACCATCTCTTGTATCATGTCTGCAGTCTCTGACCATCTCTTGTATCATGTCTGCAGTCTCTGACTATCTCTTGTATCATGTCTGCAGTCTCTGACCATCTCTTGTATCATGTCTGCAGTCTCTGACCATCTCTTGTATCATGTCTGCAGTCTCTGATCATCTCTTGTATCATGTCTCCAGTCTCTGACCATCTCTTGTATCATGTCTGCAGTCTCTGACCATCTCTTGTATCATGTCTGCAGTCTCTGACCATCTCTTGTATCATGTCTGCAGTTTCTGGGGGGGGGGGTCTGAAGAAGAGTCAAGAGTGGGAGTGCAGCCAGGATGGGGGTTATTGAAGAAGTCAGACATGTGTAGTGTGGGGAGACTATAGGATAAAACCAGAGCCACTAAGCTGGAGCAGACTGACTGAGCCCCTGTTTTTGCACTACTTTTGGTGGCAATTTAAAAGACATTTGTGCATGAACCCGCACATATGTCTATCAAATCGCCCCCGAAGTCGGGCGGAAAAGCCGGTTTGAAACTCGTATGATTTCAAACCCACCGTCAGTGTGAATGTGGGCGTATTTTGGGGAGTAGATGCGAAAATTGGGGCAGGCTTGTAGGGGCCCCAGTGCCTTACTTTGCCCAGGGGCCCATAATCCTATTAAGATGGCCCTGCCTGACCCCGGCTTGCCTCGACCGTGCTTCTGCTTCCTGATTATCTGTTTGATCCACGGTTTGACTTTGGCTTGTGACCTGACCTTCCTGGTGACGCCACTGCCGCACCCCACTCATGTACATACTACCCATCACCAAACACTCCACACCCCTCTCATGTATATACTACTCATCACCATACACTCTGCAACCCTCTCATGTACATACTACTCACCACCATACACTTCGCACCCCTCTCATACTACCCATCACCATACACTCCACACCCCTCTCATGCACATACTTCTCGCCTCCATAGACTCAGCACCCCTCTCCTGTACATACTACCCATCACCATACACTCCACACCCCTCTCATGCACATACAGTACTACCCACCACTATACACTCCACACCCCTCTCATGAACATACTATCCACCACCATACACTTCCCACCCATCTCATGTACATACTACTACCAGGGGCGGCCGGTCTATAAGGGGAGCTTGGGTGCTGCTTCCCAGCTGGCTAAGAAGAAAAAAAAAAAGAAGTCTGCCCGGCCAGTACAGGAGGCGCCTGTTTTTTTTTTTTCGGCTCCATGGCTGTCACCTGACAGCCAAGTAGTAAGCCTACTGTAAGGTGACCAGATTTTTCAAATGAAATCCGGGGACATATTTTTTCTACTTATAGCGGGACTGCGATATTGAACAAATCTGACACTAAGGCTCCTTTCACACTGAGGTGCTTTACAGACACTATTTAGCTAAAAATAGTGCCTGTAAAGCACCTCAAAAATCCCCCCAATCCACCCCAATGTGAAAGCCCTGAGTGCTTTCACACTGGGGTGGTGCACTTGCGGGACGTTACAAAAAGTCCTGCAAGCAGCATCTTTGGGGCGGTGAGGGGAGCGGTGTATATACCGCTCCTATACCACCCCTGCCATTGAAATGAATGGCAAGCGCTTCCGAAGCGGCTGCACACAGCCTCGGTAGCACGGAGCGCCGGCACTTTTAATCCCGTTTTAACCACTTGTGGGGGGTTAAAAGCGTCCCACTCCCGCGTGCATAGCAGAGCCATATTGCTGGGTTTTACCGCGGCTACCGCTGTGAAAGTAGCCTTAGTCACACTTTTGACACTTTGTGGGAACCAGTGACACTAATACAGTGATCGGTGCTAAAAATATGCACTGTTACTGTACTAATGACACTGGCTGGGAAGGGGTTACCATTTAGTGCAATCAAAGGGTTAAATGTGTGCCTAACCAGTATATTTTCTCACAGTGGGGGAGGTGCACTTACTAAGGGAAGGTATAGATCCCTGTCCCTGATTTGCAGGAACACATTATCAATGTATTCCATACTGACAAAACGGGGATCTGCCTTGTTTACATAGGCAGACCTCCGTTCTGCCTGTGTACAGAACGATCGGCAGGTAAAGACCCGTTGATCGGCTCCAATACCCAGAAGTGCAGGATCACATATATATGCATGATCCTGTGCAGCATGACCATCCTGTAGCAGTAAATCTGCTATGGGGCGGTTGGCAACTGGTTAAGATCATCAGCATTATGATAACACACGGGCAGCAGGCACGCTATCATGGCTCTGGCTGGGAGTGCACTGTCACAGTGTGTAACATAACATGGCTGCTGGGTGCTGATACTTATGACCAATAGGTTAACAAAATCAGCACCCAGTAGCCATGTTATGTGACACACTGTGACCGTGCACTCCCAGCCAGAGCCATGATAGGGTGCCTGCTGCCTGTGAGCTATGACACCATGATGCCAGAGAGACAGACACAGTGCAATGTAGTCTATTCACAGACACACCCAAAGCACACCGGTGTTGACGCCTTGAAGGCAGTGGCAGCCCCACGATCAGATCCGCTTCCCCTCTGTTCCTGCTGCTGGACACAGGCACAGAGAGGCAACTGAGCTCAGCTGACAGAGACCACCATCCGCCTCACAGCCTCTCACTCTCCGGGCTCCAGCTACTACTGGGTGGGGAGTGGAGGAAGATCACTCCGCCGGGGAAGGCAAGGAGATAGGCAGAGAAATGAGAGAGAGCGAGAACGTGAGAGATGGAAGAGAGGGAGAGCAAGAGATGAAATAGAGAATGAGAAATGAGAGAGAGTGAGAGAGAGATGAGAGAGAGCCAAGGCAGAAGTACATGGGAGTGGAATGGGCATGTGCCCAACACTGAAGAAATAGTCCCTCCGCTCCGACCAGCACATGATCATTAGAAAGGAGCACAGATAATTTAAAAAATACATCCCCCTAAGCTAGTAGGTGCGGGGTTGTGTAATGCAGATTTTTTTTTTTAATTCTGCACTGGCTGTCTTTGAAATTGCCCGGGCCCCAGTTCAAATCCAATCCGGGGACAAAACTGGGGACAGTCTTGGTCCGGTGACAGTGTTCTCAATCCGGGGACTGTCCCCTGAAGCCGGGGACATCTGGTCACCCTAGCCTATTGGTCAGCCATTAAAGACTATGAATGTGTGCTGAACAGGCGCACATTCATAGTCTGATTGGCTGCCCTGAGCCTGTGGCACATTGTGATTGAATGCCATGGATGCAGTGGGCGGGTCACTGTGGTGGCGGACTTGACTCCCGCTCCCACATAGACCCTAAACGACGGACTGATGGGGACAGGCTCCAGCCCACTTGTCCACATGCCGATCTCTGCACACTGACAGCCGCTTGTCCACATGCCGATCTCGCCAGATGAGAGAGAGAGATGAAAGAGAGCAAGGGATGAGCAGGAGATAAAGCAGAGAGAGAGCAGGAGAGCGAGAGTGAAAGATGAGAGAGACAGAGACAGAAAGCGAGAATTGAGAGCGATAGTGAGCGCGAGAGAGAGCGTGAGAGATGAGTGTGAGAGAGAGATGAGAGAGAGCATGAACTGGGAACAGCAGGGGGGAGTAAGCACCCAGAGATCAGAGTGCGATAGATAAGAGAGCGAGAGATGACAGAGTGAGAGATGATAGAGCGAAAAATAGTTACATCATTAGTCAGGTTGAAAAAAGACACAAGTCCATCTAGTTCAACCAAAAAAAAAATTTGAAAAATTATATATAACCATACAATCCTTCACCCACAGTTGGTAGAGGAAGGCAAAAACCCCAGCACAAAGCATGATCCAATTTGCTATAGTGGGGGAAAGAATTCCTTCCTGATCCCCAGAGAGGCAATCAGATTCACCCTGGATCAACTTTACCTAAAAACGTTAGTACCCAGTTATATTATTTACATTAACCACTTGACCACTGGGCACTTAAATCCCCTTAACAACCAGACCAATTTTCAGCTTTCAGCGTTCTCACACTTTGAATGACAATTACTCAGTCATGCAACACTGTACCCATATGAAATTTGCGTCCTTTTTTTCACACAAATAGAGCTTTCTTTTGGTGGTATTTAATCATTGCTGGGTTTTTTTATTTTTTTGCGCTATAATTAAAAAAAGGCCGAAAATGTTGTAAAAAAATGAATTTTTCTTCGTTTCTGATATAAAATTTTGCAAATTAGTAATTTTTCTTCGTAAATTTTGGCCAATATATATAATGCTACCTATCTTTGGTAAAAAAAAAACAAATTAGTGGATATTATTTGGTCTTTGTGAAAGTTATGGAGTCTACAAGCTATGGTGCCTATCACTGAATATTGATCACACCTGATGTACTGACGGCCTATCTCATTTCCTGAGACCCTAACAAGCCAGGAAAGTACAAATACCCCCCAAATGACCCCTTCTTGGAAAGTAGACATTCCAAGGTATTTAGTAAGAGGCATGGTGAATTTTTTGAAGTTGTAATTTTTTCCCACAATTCTTTGCAAAATGAATTTTTTTTCCCCCAAAATTGTCATATGTTAACAGGTTATTTCTCACACCCAGCATATGCATACCACAAATTACACTCCAAAATACATTCTACTACTCCTCCTGAGTATGGCAATACCATATGTGTGAGTCTTTTACACAGCCTGGCCACATACAGAGGCCCAACATGTAGGGAGCGCCATCAGGCGTTCTAGGAGCATAAATTACACACATCATTTCTTGACTACCTCTTGCACTTTTGAAGGTCCTGGAGCACCAGGCCAATGGAAACGCCCAAAAAATGACCCCATTTTGGAAAGTAAACACCCCAACGTATATTCTAGGAGGCATAGTGAGTCTTTTGAACATGTCATTTTTTCCACAAGTTTTTGGAAAATGTGGAAAGAAAATGAAAACA
>BLSH010453919.1:43796-57636 GCA_018402905.1 Glandirana rugosa
TAAAGAGTAAGAGAGAAGGTGAGAGAGAGCGAGAGGTGAGAGAGAGGGAGAGGTGAGAGAGAGTGAGAGATGGGAGAGAGAGAATGAGAAATGAGAGATAGCAACAGATGAGAGAGAGAGAGAGAGAGACAAGATAGAGCAAGAGATGAGAGAGAGAGCAAGAGATGAGAAAGAGAGCGCGAGAGATGAGAGAGAGCGATAGATGAGAGAGAGCGAGAGCACGAGAGATGGGAGAGAGGGAGAGCAAGAGATGAGAGAGAGATAAGAGAGAGAGCGAGAAATGAGAGAGAGAACGAGGGATGAGAGAGAGTGAAAGATGAGAGAGAGCGAGAGATGGGAGAGAGACAGAGAGCGAGAAATGAGAGCGATAGAGCGTGCGAGAGATGAGTGAGAGAGGGCACGAGAGATGAGTGCGTGAGAGAGAGATGAGATAGAGCGCGGGAGATGAAAGCGAGAGAGCACGAGAGATGAGAGCGAGAGCAAGAGAGGAGAGAGTAAGAGAGGAGAGAGTGAGAGAGGAGAGAGTGAGAGAGGAGAGCGAGAGATAAGAGCGAAAGATGAGAGAGCGTGAGAGATGATAGCTAGAGATGAGAGAGCAATAGATGAGAGAGATGAGAGCGAGAGAGAGTGCAAGAGATGAGAGAGTGAGAGATGAGAGAGCGAGAGATGAGAGAGAGCGAGAGATGACAGCTAGAGATGAGAGAGCGAGAGATGAAAGTGAGAGAGCGCGCAAGAGATGAGAGAGAGTGAGAAATGAGATAGAGCACAAGAGATGAAAGCAAGAGAGAGTGAGAGATGAGAGCGAGAGAGGAGAGATTGAGAGAGGAGAGATTGAGAGAGGAGAGAGTGAGAAATGAGAGCTAGAGAGGAGAGAGTGCGAGAGTGAGAGAGGAGAACGAGAGATGAGAGCGAAAGATGAGAGAGAGTGAGAGATGAGAGCTAGAGATGAGAGAGCGATAGAGGAGACAGATGAGAGTGAGAGAGAGCGCAAG
The DNA here is from genome assembly GCA_018402905.1 of Glandirana rugosa. NCBI lineage: Eukaryota > Metazoa > Chordata > Amphibia > Anura > Ranidae > Glandirana > Glandirana rugosa. The sequence continues at coordinate 44,789 of BLSH010453919.1, forward strand.
AGATGAGAGATGAGAGAGCGAGAGTTGAGCGAGAGATGAGAGCAAGAGACGAGAGAGATGAGAGTGAGAGAGAGCGCAAGAGATGAGAGAGCAAGAGATGAGATCGAGCGAGAGATGAGAGAGAGCGAGAGATGGGAGAGAGCGAGAGGGAGAAATGAGAGAGAGAGCAAGAGATGAGAAAGTGAGAGATAGCGAGAGATGGGAGAGAGCGAGAGGTGAGAGAGAGTGAGAGATGAGAGAGCGAGAGATGGGAGAGACCGAGAGGGAGAGATGAGAGAGAGAATGAGAAATGAGAGAGAGTAAGAGATGAGAGAGCGATAGATGAGAGAGATCAGGATATGAGAGAGAGTGAGAGCATGAGAGATGGGAGAGAGGGAGAGCAAGAGATGAGAGAAAGAGCAAGAGATAAGAGAGAGAGCGAGAAATGAGAGAGAGTGAGGGATGAGAGAGAGTGAAAGATGAGAGAGATGGGAGAGAGACAGAGAGCGAGAAATGAGAGTGATAGAGCGCACGAGAGATGAGTGAGAAAGAGCACAAGAGATGAGTGCGTCAGAGAGAGTGAGAGATGAGATAGAGTGCAAGAGATGAAAGCGAGAGGGCACGAGAGATAAGAGAGAGAGTGAAAGATGAGAGCGAGAGCAAGAGAGGAGAGAATGAGAGACGAGAGAATGAGAGAGGAGAGCAAGAGATGAGAGAGAGAGCGTGAGAGATGAGAGCTAGAGATGAGAGAGCGATAGATGAGAGTGAGAGAGAGTGCAAGAGATGAGAGATGATAGAGCGAGAGATGATAGAGCGAGAGATGAGAGAGCGAGAGATGAGAGAAAGCGAGAGATGAGAGCTAGAGATGAGAGTGAGAGAGTGCAAGAGATGAGAGAGCACAAGAAATGAGAGCGCAAGAGAGCGAGAGGTGAGAAAGAGCGAGAGGTGAGAGAGAGCGAGAGGTGAGAGAGAATGAGAGATGGGAGAGAGTGAGAGGGAGAGATGAGAGAGAGAGAGAATGAGAAATGAGAGATAGCAACAGATGAGAGAGAGAGAGAGACGAGATAGAGCAAGGGATGGGAGAGAGAGCAAGAGATGAGAAAGAGAGAGCAAGAGATGAGAGAGAGAGCGAGAGATAAGAGAGAGTGAGAAATGAGAGAGAGAGCGAGGGGTGAGAGTGAGTGAAAGATGAGAGAGAGCGAGAGATGGGAGATAGACAGAGAGCGAGAATGAGAGCGATAGAGCGCGCGAGAGATGAGTGAGAGAGAGCACGAGAGATGAGTGCGCGCGAGAGAGCGAGAGATGAGATAGAGTGCGAGAGATGAAAGCGAGAGAGCACGAGAGATGAGAGAAAGATGAGAACGAGAGCAAGATAGGAGAGAGTGAGAAAGGAGAGGTTTAGAGAGGAGAGATGAGAGAGAGAGATGAGAGCTAGGAGACGAGAGAGAGATTGATGAGAGAGATGAGAGTGCAAGAGATGAGAGAGCGAGAGAAGAAAGAGAGCGAGAGATGAGAGCGAGAGAGAGCATGAGAGAGAGAGTGACAGATGAGAGCAAGAGATGAGAGAGTGAGAGAGGAGAGGGTGAGAGATGAGAGAGAGCACGAGAGATGAGAGCTAGAGATGAGAGAGTGAGAGATGAGAGTGAGAGAGAGCGCAATAGAGATGAGAGAGCAAGGGATGAGAAAGAGAGAGTGAGAGACAGAGCAAGAGATGAGAGAAAGAGCAAGGGATAAGAGAGAGAATGAGAAATGAGAGAGAGAGCAAGAGATGAGAGAGAGAGAGCAAGAGATGGGTGTGTGAGATATGAGAGAGAGCAAGAGATAAAAGAGTGAGAGAGATATGATAGAGAGAGAGAGCAAGAGATGAGAGCAAGAGCAAAAAATGAGAGAGAGCAAGAGATGAGAGAGAGATTAGAGAGAGCGAGAGAAAGCACGAGAGATGAGAGAGAGAGTGAGAGATGAGAGCAAGAGAGGAGAGAGTGAGAGAGAAGATAGTGAGAGAGGAGAGCGAGAGATGAGAGAGAGAGAGATGAGAGTGAGAGAGAGTGCAAGAGGTGACAGATGAGAGAGCGAGGGATGAGAGCGAGAGAGAGCATGAGAGATGAGAGAGAGAGAGTGACAGATTAGAGCAAGGGATAAGAGAGAGAATGAGAAATGAGAGAGAGAGCAAGAGATGAGAGAGAGAGCAAGAGATGGGTGTGTGAGATATGAGAGAGAGCAAGAGATAAAAGAGTGAGAGAGATATGATAGAGAGAGAGAGCAAGAGATGAGAGCAAGAGCAAAAAATGAGAGAGAGCAAGAGATGAGAGAGAGATTAGAGAGAGCGAGAGAAAGCACGAGAGATGAGAGAGAGAGTGAGAGAAGAGAGGAGAGAGTGAGAGAGAAGATAGTGAGAGAGGAGAGCGAGAGATGAGAGAGAGAGAGATGAGAGTGAGAGAGAGTGCAAGAGGTGAGAGATGAGAGAGCGAGGGATGAGAGCGAGAGAGAGCATGAGAGATGAGAGAGAGAGTGACAGATTAGAGCAAGAGATGAGAGAGTGAGAGGTGAGAGGTGAGAGAGAGCACGAGTGATGAGAGCGAGAGATGAGAGAGAGCGAGAGATGAGAGAGCAAGATCGAGAGATGAGAGAGAGCGAGATATGAGAGAGAGCACGAGAGGTGAGAGAAATGAGAGAGAGCCAGAGATGGGAGCTAGAGATGAGAAAGTGATAGATGAGAGAGCGAGAGATGAGAGAGAGCGATTAGAAAGAGCAAGAAATGAGAGAGAGGGAGAGATGAGAGAGAGCGAGATATGAGAGGGAGCGAGAGAACGAGAGAGAATGAGAAATGAGAGAGAGAGAGCAAGAGATGAGAGAGAGAGAAAGAGAGTGAGAGATGAGAGACAGAGCAAGAGATGGGAGTGTGAGATATGAGAGAGAGCAAGAGCGAGAGATAAAAGAGTGAGAGAGATATGATAGAGAGAGAGAGCGAGAGATGACAGCAAGAGCAAAAGATGAGAGAGAGCAAGAGATGAGAGAGAGATTAGAGAGAGTGAGAGAGAGCACAAGAGATGAAATCAAGAGATGAGAGAGAGCGAGATATGTGAGAGAAAGCGAGAGATAGGAGCTAGAGATGAGAGAGTGAGAGATGAGAGAGAGTGAGAGATGAGAGAGAGAGATTAGAGAGAGCAAGAAATGAGAGAGAGGGAGAGATGAGAGAGAGAATGTGAGATGAGAGAGAGAGTGAGAGCACGAGAGATGGGAGAGAGGGAGAACAAGAGATGAGAGAGAGAGTGAAAGATAAGAGAGAGACTGAGAAATGAGAGAGAGCAAGAGATGAGAGAGAGTTGAGAGAGAGCAAGGGATGAGAAAGAAAGAGTGAGAGACAGAGCAAGAGATGAGAGAGTGAGAGAGGAGAGCAAATGCGAAAGATGAGTGAGCGAAAGGTGAGAGAGAGATGAGAGAGAGGATGAGAGAGAGCACGAGAGATGAGAGAGAGTAAAAGATGCGAGAGAGCGAGAGATGAGAGAGAGATAGAGCGAGAAGTGAGAGCGATAGAGAGCATGAGAGATGAGTGCGCAAGAGATGAGAGAGAGTGCGATAGATGAGAGAGAGCATGAGAGAGAGAGTGACAGATGAGAGCAAGAGATGAGACAGTGAGAGAGGAGAGGGTGAGAGATGAGAGAGAGCATGAGAGATGGGAGCTAGAGATGAGAGAGTGAGAGATGAAAGAGCGCAAGAGATGAGAGCAAAAGAGTTGAGAGAGCTTAAGAGAGTGAGAGATGAGAGAGAGCGAGAGGTGAGAGAGAGCGAGAGGTGAGAGAGAGCGAGAGGTGGGAGAGAGAGAATGAGAAATGAGAGATAGCAACAGATGAGAGAGAGAGAGACGAGATAGAGCGAGGGATGAGAGAGCAAGAGATGAGAAAGAGAGAGCGAGAGCACGAGAGATGGGAGAGAGGGAGAGCAAGAGATAAGAGAGAGAGCGAGAAATGAGAGCGATAGAGCGCGCGAGAGATGAGTGAGAGAGAGCATGAGAGATGAGTGCGCGAGAGAGCGAGAGATGAGATAGAGTGCGAGAGATGAAAGTGATAGAGCACAAGAGATGAGAGAGAGAGAGAGATGAGAGCAAGAGAGGAGAGAGTGAGAGAGAAGATAGTGAGAGAAGAGAGTGAGAGATGAGAGCTAAAGATGAGAGAGAGAGAGAGATGAGAGAGAGAGTGCAAGAGGAGAGAGATGAGAGAGCGAGGGATGAGAGAGAGCGAGAGATGAGAGCGAGAGAGAGCATGAGAGATGAGAGAGAGAGTGACAGATTAGAGCAAGAGATGAGAGAGTGAGAGAGGAGAGGGTGAGAGGTGAGAGAGAGCACGAGAGATGAGAGCGAGAGATGAGAGAGAGAGAGATGAGAGAGCAAGATTGAGAGATAAGAGAAAGCGAGATATGAGAGAGAGCACGAGAGATGAGAGAAATGAGAGAGAGGCAGAGATGAGAGAGAGCGATTAGAGAGAGCAAGAAATGAGAAAGAGGGAGAGATGAGAGAGAGCGAGATATGAGAGGGAGCGAGAGCACGAGAGAGAATGAGAAATGAGAGAGAGAGCAAGAGATGAGAGAGAGAGAAAGAGAGTGAGAGATGAGAGACAGAGCAAGAGATGAGAGAGAGTAAGAGCGAGAGATAAAAGAGTGAGAGAGATATGATAGAGAGAGCGAGAGATGAGAGCAAGAGCAAAAGATGAGAGAGAGCAAGAGATGAGAGAGAGATTAGAGAAAGCGAGAGAGAGAGCGAGAGATGAGAGAGCGAGACCGAGTGATGAGATAGAGCGAGAGAGCGAGATATGTGAGAGAGAGCGAGAGATGGGAGCTAGAGATGAGAGAGTGAGAGATGAGAGAGAGCGAGAGATGAGAGAGCAAGAAATGAGAGAGAGTGAGAGAGATGAGAGAGAGCAAGAAATGAGAGAGAGCGAGAGATGAGAGAAAGCGAGATATGAGAGAGAGCGAGAGCACGAGAGATGGGGGAGAGGGAGAGCAAGAGATGAGAGAGAGAGTGAAAGATAAGAGAGAGAATGAGAAATGAGAGAGAGAGCAAGGGATGAGAAAGAGAGAGTGAGACAGAGCATGAGAGAGAGAGCGAGGGATAAGAGAGAGAATGAGAAATGAGAGAGAGAGAGAGAGAGAGCAAGAGATGAGAAAGAGAGTGAGAGATGAGAGACAGAGCAAGAGATGAGAGTGTGAGAGATGAGAGAGAGCAAGAGCGAGAAATAAAATAGTGAGAGAGATATGATAGAGAGAGAACGAGAGATGAGAGCAAGAACAAAAGATGAGAGAGAGAGCAAGAGATGAGAGAGAGATTAGAGAGAGCGAGAGAGAGCACAAGAGATGAGAGCGAGAGATGAGAGAGAGAGCGAGAGATGAGAGAGCGAGAGATGAGAGAGAGCGAGAGAGTAAGATATGTGAGAGAGCGCGAGAGATGAGAGAAATGAGATAGAGCAAGAGATGGGAGCTAGAGATGAGAGAGTGAGAGATGAGAGAGAGCGAGAGATGAGAGAGAGAGATTAGAGAGAGCAAGAAATGAGAGAGGGAGAGATGAGAGAGAGAATGTGAGATGAGAGAGAGATGTGAGAGCACGAGAGATGGGAGAGAGGGAGAGCAAGAGAGAGAGAGATGAGAGAGAGCAAGGGATGAGAAGAGAGTAGAGCGAGAGCGAAAGATGAGAGAGAGCGAGAGGTGAGAGAGAGATGAGAGAGGATGAGAGAGAGCACGAGAGATGAGAAAGAGTGAAAGATTAGAGAGAGCGAGAAATGAGAGAGAGACAGAGCGAGAAATGAGAGCGATAGAGAGCACGAATGATGAGTGCACGAGAGAGAGCAATAGATGAGAGAGAGTGAGAGACGAGAGCTAGAGATGAGAGAAAGTGTGATAAATGAGAGAGCAAGCGATGAGGGGGCGAGAGAGAGTGGTAGAGATGAGAGCGAGAGATGTGGGAGATGAGAGAGAGCATGAAAGATGAGAGAGAGATTAGAGAGCAAGAGGTGAGAGAGTGAGAAAAGAGAGAGTGAGATATGAGAGAGAGTGAGAGATGAGAGAGAGTGAGAGAGATATGATAGAGAGAGCGCGAGATTAGAGCAAGAGCAAAAGATGAGCAAGAGATGAGAGAGAGCGAGAGCACGAGAGATGGAAGAGAAGGAGAGCAAGAGATGAGAGAGAGAGTGAGGGATAAGAGAGAGAATGAGAAATGAGAGAGAGAGCAAGAGATGAAAGAGAGAGACAGCAAGAGATGAGAAAGAGAGTGAGAGATGAGAAAGAGTGAGCAAGAGATGAGAGTGTGAGGGATGAGAGAGAGCAAGAGCAAGAGATAAAAGAGTGGGAGAGATATGATAGAGAGAGAGCGAGCGATGAGAGCAAGATCGAAAGATGAGAGAGAGCAAGAGATAAGAGAGAGATTAGAGAGAGCGAGAGAGCACAAGAGATGAGAGCGAGAGATGAGAGACAGAGCGAGAAATGAGAGAGCGAGATGGAGAGATGAGAGAGCAAGATCGAGAGATGAGAGAGAGCGAGATATGAGAGAGAGCGCGAGACATGAGAGAAATGAGAGAGAGCCAGAGATGGGAGCTAGAGGTGAGAGAGTGATAGATGAGAGAGTGAGAGATGAGAGAGAGTGAGAGATGAGAGAGAGAAATTAGAGAGAGCAAGAAATGAGAGAGAGGGAGAGATAAGAGAGAGCGAGATATGAGAGAGAGCGAGAGCACGAGAGATGGGAGAGGGGGAGAGCAAGAGATGAGAGAGAGAGAGAGTGAAAGATAAGAGAGAGAATGAGAAATGAGAGAGAGAACAAGGGATGACAAAGAGAGAGTGAGAGACAGAGCATGAGAGGGAGAGCGAGGGATAAGAGAGAGAATGAGAAATGAGAGAGAGAGAGAGCAAGAGATGAGAAAGAGAGTGAAAGATGAGAGACAGAGCAAGAGATGAGAGTGTGAGAGATGAGAGAGAGCAAGAGCGAGAGATAAAATAGTGAGAGAGATATGATAGAGAGAGAACGAGAGATGAGAGCAAGAGCAAAAGATGAGAGAGAGCGCAAGAGATGAGAGAGAGATTAGAGAGAGCGAGAGAGAGCACAAGAGATGAGAGAGAGAGCGAGAGATGCGCGAGATGAGAGAGAGCGAGAGAGTGAGATATGAGAGAGAGCGAGAGAAATGAGAGAGAGCGAGAGATGGGAGCTAGAGATGAGAGAGTGAGAGATGAGAGAGAGAGATTAGAGAGAGCAAGAAATGAGAGAGAGGGAGAGACCACAGAGAGAATGTGAGATGAGAGAGAGAGCGAGAGATGAGAGAGAGCGAGATATGAGAGAGAGCGAGAGCACGAGAGATGGGAGAGAGGGAGAGCAAGAGATGAGAGAGAGAGATTAGAGAGAGCAAGGGATAAGAAGAGAGAGGAGAGCGAGAGCAAAAGATGAGAGAGAGAGAGAGGAGAGAGAGATGAAAGAGAGCACGAGAGATGAGAGAGAGTGAAAGATGAGAGATAGCGAGATACGAGAGAGAGCGATAGCACGAGAGATGGGAGAGAGGGAGAGCAAGAGATGAGAGATAAAGTGAAAGATAAGAGAGAGAATGAGAAATGAGAGAGAGAGCAAAAGATGAGAGAGAGCAAGGGATGAGAAAGAGAGAGTGAGAGACAGAGCATGAGAGAGCGAGGGATAAGAGAGAGAATGAGAAATGAGAGAGAGAGAACAAAAGATGAGAGAGAGAGCAAGAGATGAGAAAGAGAGTGAGAGATGAGAGACAGAGCAAGAGATGATAGTGTGAAAGATGAGAGAGAGCAAGAGTGAGGGATAAAAGAGTGAGAGAGATATGATAGAGAGAGAAGGAGAGATGAGAGCAAGAGCAAAAGATGAGAGAGAGAGCGAGAGATGAGAGATCGAGAGATGAGAGAGAGCGAGAGAGTAAGATATGAGAGAGAGCACGAGAGATGAGAGAAATGAGATAGAGTGAGAGATGGGAGCTAGAGATGAGAGAGTGAGAGATGAGAGAGAGCGAGAGATGAGAGAGAGAGAGAGAGAGAGAGATTAGAGAGAGCAAGAAATGAGAGAGGGAGAGATGAGAGAGAGAATGTGAGAGAGATGAGAGAGAGAGAGAGCACGAGAGATGGGAGAGAGGGAGAGCAAGAGATGAGAGAGAGAGAGATGAGAGAGGGCAAGGGATGAGAAGAGAGAGGAGAAGGAGAGCGAAAGATGAGAGAGAGCGAGAGGTGAGAGAGAGATGAGAGAGGATGAGAGAGAGCACGAGAGATGAGAAAGAGTGAAAGATGAGAGAGAGCGCGAGAGATGAGAGAGAGACAGAGCGAGAAATGAGAGCGATAGAGAGCACAAATGATGAGTGCACGAGAGAGAGCAATAGATGAGAGAGAGTGAGAGACGAGAGCTAAAGATGAGAGAAAGTGTGATAAATGAGAGAGCAAGCGATGAGGGGGCAAGAGAGAGTGCTAGAGATGAGAGCGAGAGATGTGGGAGATGAGAGAGAGATGAGAGAGAGTGAAAGATGAGAGAGAGATGAGAGAGCAAGAGGTGAGAGAGTGAGAAAAGAGAGAGTGAGAGATGAGAGAGAGTGAGAGAGATATGATAGAGAGAGTGCGAGATTAGAGCAAGAGCAAAAGATGAGCAAGAGATGAGAGAGAGCGAGAGCACGAAAGATGGAAGAAAAGGAGAGCAAGAGATGAGAGAGAGAGTGAGGGATAAGAGAGAGAATGAGAAATGAGAGAGAGAGCAAGAGATGAGAGAGAGTGAGAGATGAGAAAGAGTGAGCAAGAGATGAGAGTGTGAGGGATGAGAGAGAGCAAGAGCGAGAGAAAAAAGGGTGAGAGAGATATGATAGAGAGAGAGTGAGCAATGAGAGCAAGATCGAAAGATGAGAGAGAGCAAGATATGAGAGAGAGATTAGAGAGAGCTAGAAAGCACAAGAGATGAGAGAGAGAGCGAGAAATGAGAGAGCGAGATGGAGAGATGGGAGAGCAAGATCGAGAGATGAGAGAGAGCGAGATATGAGAGAGAGCGCGAGACATGAGAGAAATGAGATAGAGCGAGAGATGGGAGCTAGAGATGAGAGAGTGAGAGATGAGAGAGAGCGAGAGATGAGAGAGAGAGATTAGAGAGAGCAAGAAATGAGAGAGGGAGAGATGAGAGATAGAATGTGAGATGAGAGACAGATGAGAGAGAGCGAGATATGAGAGAGAGTGAGAGCACGAAAGATGGGAGAGAGGGAGAGAGAGAGATGAGAGAGAGCAAGGGATGAGAAGAGAGAGGAGAGGGAGAGCGAAAGATGAGAGAGAGCGAGAGGTGAGAGAGAGATGAGAGAGGATGAGAGAGAGCACGAGAGATGAGAAAGAGTGAAAGATTAGAGAGAGCGAGAGATGAGAGAGAGACAGAGCGAGAAATGAGAGCGATAGACAGCACGAATGATGAGTGCACGAGAGAGAGCAATAGATGAGAGAGAGTGAGAGACGAGAGCTAGAGATGAGAGAAAGTGTGATAAATGAGAGAGCAAGCGATGAGGGGGCGAGAGAGAGTGCTAGAGATGAGAGCGAGAGATGTGGGATGATGAGAGAGAGATGGGAGAGCGTGAAAGATGAGAGAGAGATTAGAGAGCAAGAGGTGAGAGAGTGAGAAAAGAGAGAGTGAGAGATGAGAGAGAGTGAGAGATGAGAGAGTGAGAGAGATATGATAGAGAGAGCGCGAGATTAGAGCAAGAGCAAAAGATGAGAGAGAGCAAGAGCACGAGAGATGGTAGGGAGAGAAAGTGTAAGAGATGAGAGAGAGAGTGAGGGATAAGAGAGAGAATGAGAAATAAGAGAGAGAGCAAGAGATGAGTGAGAGAGACAGCAAGAGATGAGAAAGAGAGTGAGAGATGAGAAAGAGTGAGCAAGAGATGAGAGTGTGAGGGATGAGAGAGAGCAAGAGCGAGAGATAAAAGAGTGAGAGAGATATGATAGAGAGCGAGCGAAGAGAGCAAGATCGAAAGATGAGAGAGAGCAAGAGATAAGAGAGAGATTAGAGAGAGCGAGAGAGCACAAGAGATGAGATCGAGAGATGAGAGAGAGAGCGAGAAATGAGAGAGCGAGATCGAGAGATGAGAGAGCAAGATCAAGAGATGAGAGAGAGCGAGATATGAGAGAGAGCGCGAGACATGAGAGAAATGAGAGAGAGCCAGAGATGGGAGCTAGAGGTGAGAGAGTGATAGATGAGAGAGCGAGAGATGAGAGAGAGTGAGAGATGAGAGAGAGAGAGATTAGAGAGAGCAAGAAATGAGAGAGAGGGAGAGATGAGAGAGAGCGAGATATGAGAGAGAGCGAGAGCACGAGAGATGGGAGAGAGGGAGAGCAAGAGATGAGAGAGAGAGAGAGAGAGAGAGTGAAAGATAAGAGAGAGAATGAGAAATGAGAGAGAGAGCAAGGGATGACAAAGAGAGAGTGAGAGACAGAGCATGAGAGAGAGAGTGAGGGGTAAGAGAGAGAATGAGAAATGAGAGAGAGAGAGAGAGAGCAAGAGATGAGAAAGAGAGTGAAAGATGAGAGACAGAGCAAGAGATGAGAGTGTGAGAGATGAGAGAGAGCAAGAGCGAGAGATAAAATAGTGAGAGAGATATGATAGAGAGAGAACGAGAGATGAAAGCAAGAGCAAAAGATGAGAGAGAGCAAGAGATGAGAGAGAGATTAGAGAGAGAGCACAAGAGATGAGATGAGAGAGAGAGCGAGAGATGAGAGAGAGCGAGAGAGTGAGATATGAGAGAGAGCGAGAGAAATGAGAGAGAGCGAGAGAGGGGAGCTAGAGATGAGAGAGTTAGAGATGAGAGAGAGAGATTAGAGAGAGCAAGAAATGAAAGAGAGGGAGAGATCACAGAGAGAATGTGAGATGAGAGAGAGAGTGAGAGATGAGAGAGAGCGAGATATGAGAGAGAGCGAGAGCACGAGAGATGGGAGAGAGGGAGAGCAAGAGATGAGAGAGAGAGATTAGAGAGAGCAAGGGATAAGAAGAGAGAGGAGAGCGAGAGCAAAAGATGAGAGAGAGAGAGGTGAGAGAGAGATGAGAGAGAGCACGAGAGATGAGAGAGAGTGAAAGATGAGAGAGAGCGAGAGATGAGAGAGAGACAGAGCGAGAAATGAGAGTGATAGAGAGCACATGAGATGAGTGTGCGAGAGATGAGAGAGAGCAATAGATGAGAGAGAGAGTGAGAGACGAGAGCTAGAGATGAGAGAGAGCGAGATATGAGAGAGAGCGCGAGAAATGTGAGAGAGCCAGAGATGGAAGCTAGAGATGAGAGAGTTATAGAGAGGGAGCGAGAGATGAGAGAGAGCAAGAGATGAGAGAGAGAGATTATAGAGAGCAAGAAATGAGAGAGAGGGAGAGATGAGAGATAGCGAGATACGAGAGAGAGCGATAGCAAGAGAGATGGGAGAGAGGGAGAGCAAGAGATGAGAGATAGAGTGAAAGATAACAGAGAGAATGAGAAATGAGAGAGAGAGAGCAAAAGATGAGAGAGAGCAAGGGATGAGAAAGAGAGAGTGAGAGACAGAGCATGAGAGAGCGAGGGATAAGAGAGAGAATGAGAAATGAGAGAGAGAGAACAAAAGTTGAGAGAGAGAGCAAGAGATGAGAAAGAGAGTGAGAGATGAGAGACAGAGCAAGAGATGATAGTGTGAGAGATGAGAGAGAGCAAGAGCGAGAGATAAAAGAGTGAGAGAGATATGATAGAGAGAGAAGGAGAGATGAGAGCAAGAGCAAAAGATGAGAGAGAGCAAGAGATGAGAGAGAGCGAGAGAGAGCACAAGAGATGAGAGTGAGAGATGAGAGAGAGAGCGAGAGATGAGAGTGAGAGAGATGAGAGAGAGCGAGAGAGTAAGATATGAGAGAGAGCACGAGAGATGAGAGAAATGAGATAGAGCGAGAGATGGGAGCTAGAGATGAGAGAGTGAGAGATGAGAGAGAGATTAGAGGGAGCAAGAAATGAGAGAGGGAGAGATGAGAGAGAGAATGTGAGATGAGAGAGAGCGAGATATGAGAGAGAGTGAGAGCACGAGAGATGGGAGAGAGGGAGAGCAAGAGATGAGAGAGAGAGAGAGATGAGAGAGGGCAAGGGATGAGAAGACAGAGGAGAACGAGAGCGAAAGATGAGAGAGAGCGAGAGGTGAGAGAGGATGAGAGAGAGCACGAGAGATGAGAAAGAGTGAAAGATGAGAGAGAGAGAGAAAGAGACAGAGCGAGAAATGAGAGCGATAGAGAGCACGAATGATGAGTGCACGAGAGAGAGCAATAGATGAGAGAGAGTGAGAGATGAGAGCTAGAGATGAGAGAAAGTGTGATAAATGAGAGAGCAAGCGATGAGGGGGCGAGAGAGAGAGCGCTAGAGATGAGAGCGAGAGATGTGGGAGATGAGAGAGAGATGAGAGAGCGTGAAAGATGAGAGAGAGATTACAGAGCAAGAGGTGAGAGAGTGAGAAAAGAGAGAGTGAGAGATGAGAGAGTGTGAGAGAGATATGATAGAGAGAGCGCGAGATTAGAGCAAGAGCAAAAGATGAGCAAGAGATGAGAGAGAGCGAGAGCACGAGAGATGGAAGAGAAGGAGAGCAAGAGATGAGAGAGAGAGTGAGGGATAAGAGAGAGAATGAGAAATGAGAGAGAGAGCAAGAGATGAAAGAGAGAGACAGCAAGAGATGAGAAAGAGAGTGAGAGATGAGAAAGAGTGAGCAAGAGATGAGAGTGTGAGGGATGAGAGAGAGCAAGAGCGAGAGATAAAAGAGTGAGAGAGATATGATAGAGAGAGAGCGAGCGATGAGAGCAAGATCGAAAGATGAGAGAGAGCAAGAGATAAGAGAGAGATTAGAGAGAGCGAGAGAGCACAAGAGATGAGAGCGAG
>BLSH010453919.1:83146-95461 GCA_018402905.1 Glandirana rugosa
GAGATGGCGAGAGTAAAGAGCGAGACAGAGAGAGAGAGAGAGGAGAGAGAGAGAGAGCACGAGAGATGGGAGAGAGGGAGAGCAAGAGATGAGAGAGAAAGATTAGAGAGAGCAAGGGATGAATAGAGAGAGGAGAGCGAGAGCGAAAGATGAGAGAGAGAGGTGAGAGCGATATGAGAGAGGATGAGAGAGAGCACGAGAGATGAGAGTGAAAGATGAGAGAGAGCGAGAGATGAGAGAGAGAGAGAGAGGTGAGAGAGAGATGAGAGTACGAGAGATGAGAAAGAGTGAAAGTAGAGAGAGAGCGAGAGATGAGAGAGAGAGAGAGAGAGAGAGAGAGAGAGACAGAGCGAGAAATGAGAGCGGTAGAGAGCACGAATGATGAGTGCACGAGAGAGAGCAATAGATGAGAGAGAGTGAGAGACGAGAGCTAGAGATGAGAGAAAGTGTGATAAATGAGAGAGCAAGCGATGAGGGGGCCAGAGAGAGTGCTAGAGATGAGAGCGAGAGATGTGGGAGATGAGAGAGAGTGAAAGATGAGAGAGAGATGAGAGAGCAAGAGGTGAGAGAGTGAGAAAAGAGAGAGTGAGAGATGAGAGAGAGTGAGAGATGAGAGAGAGTGAGAGAGATATGATAGAGAGAGCGCGAGATTAGAGCAAGAGCAAAAGATGAGCAAAAGATGAGAGAGAGCCAGAGCACGAGAGATGGAAGAGAAGGAGAGCAAGAGATGAGAGAGAGAGTGAGGGATAAGAGAGAGAATGAGAAATGAGAGACAGAGCAAGAGATGAGAGAGAGACAGCAAGAGATGAGAAAGAGAGTGAGCAAGAGATGAGAGTGTGAGGGATGAGAGAGAGCGAGAGCGAGAGATAAAAGAGTGAGAGAGATATGATAGAGAGAGAGCGAGCGATGAGAGCAAGATCGAAAGATGAGAGAGAGCAAGAGATAAGAGAGAGATTAGAAAGAGCGAGAGAGCACAAGAGATGAGAGCGAGAGATGAGAGAGAGAGAGAGAAATGAGAGAGCGAGAGCGAGAGATGAGAGAGCAAGATCGAGAGATGAGAGAGAGCGAGATATGAGAGAGAGCGCAAGACATGAGAGAAATGAGAGAGAGCCAGAGATGGGAGCTAGAGATGACAGAATGATAGATGAGAGAGCGAGAGATGAGAGAGAGTGAGAGATGAGAGAGAGAGATTAGAGAGAGCAAGAAATGAGAGAGAGGGAGAGATGAGAGAAAGCGAGATATGAGAGAGCGAGAGCACGAGAGATGGGAGAGAGGGAGAGCAAGAGATGAGAGAGAGAGTGAAAGATAAGAGAGAGAATGAGAAATGAGAGAGAGAGCAAGGGATGAGAAAGAGAGAGTGAGAGACAGAGCATGAGAGAGAGAGCGAGGGATAAGAGAGAGAATGAGAAATGAGAGAGAGAGAATGAGAAATGAGAGAGAGAGAGCAAGAGATGAGAAAGAGAGTGAGAGATGAGAGATAGAGCAAGAGATGAGAGTGTGAGAGATGAGAGAGAGCAAGAGCGAGAGATAAAACAGTGAGAGAGATATGATAGAGAGAGAGCGAGAGATGAGAGCAAGAGCAAAAGATGAGAGAGAGCAAGAGATGAGAGAGAGATTAGAGAGAGAGAGAGAGAGCACAAGAGATTAGAGCGAGAGATGAGAGAGAGAGCGGGAGATCGAGAGATGAGAGAGCGCGAGAGAGTAAGATATGAGAGAGAGCGCGAGAGATGAGAGAAATGAGATAGAGCGAGAGATGGGAGCTAGAGATGAGAGAGTGAGAGATGAGAGAGAGCGAGAGATGAGAGAGAGAGATTAGAGAGAGCAAGAAATGAGAGAGGGAGAGATGAGAGAATGTGAGATGAGAGAGAGCGAGATGTGAGAGAGAGAGGTGAGAGAGAGATTAGAGAGAGCAAGAAATGAGAGAGAGGGAGAGATGAGAGAGGGAATGTGAGATGAGAGAGAGAGTGAGAGCACGAGAGATGGGAGAGAGGGAGAGCAAGAGATGAGAGAGAGAGTGAAAGATAAGAGAGAGAATGAGAAATGAGAGAAAGAGCAAGAGATGAGAGAGAGATGAGAGCAAGGGATGAGAAAGAGAGAGTGAGAGACAGAGCAGAAGAGAGCGAGAGCGAAAGATGAGAGAGCGAGAGGTGAGAGAGAGATGAGAGAGAGGATGAGAGAGAGCACGAGGGATGAGAGAGAGTGAAAGATGAGAGAGAGCAAGAGATGAGAGAGAGAGCGAGAAATGAGAGCGATAGAGAGCGCGAGAGATGAGAGAGTGTGCGATAGATGAGAGAGAGCATGAGAGAGAGAGTGACAGATGAGAGCAAGAGATGAGAGAGTGAGAGAGGAGAGGGTGAGAGATGAGAGATAGCACGAGAGATGGGAGCTAGAGATGAGAGAGCGAGAGATGAGAGAGGGCAAGAGATGAGAGAGCGCAAGAGATGAGAGCAAAAGAGTTGAGAGAGCGCAAGAGAGCGAGAGGTGAGAGAGAGCGAGAGGTGAGAGAGAGCGAGAGGTGAGAGAGAGGGACAGGTGAGAGAGAGTGAGAGATGGGAGAGAGAATGAGAAATGAGAGATAGCAACAGATGAGAGAGAGAGAGAGACGAGATAGAGCAAGAGATGAGAGAGAGAGCAAGAGATGAGAAAGAGAGAGCAAGAGATGAGAGAGAGCGATAGATGAGAGAGAGGGAGAGCACGAGAGATGGGAGAGAGGGAGAGCAAGAGATGAGAGAAAGATAAGAGAGAGAGCGAGAGATGAGTGAGAGAGGGCACGAGAGATGAGTGCGTGAGAGAGAGATGAGATAGAGCGCGGGAGATGAAAGCGAGAGAGAAAAAGACAAAAGAGAAAAAGACAAAGGAGGCGCCTCTAAGTGCAATATTAAAAGTATGATTTATTACAAGAGGATTAAAAACACTCACTTAGTGTAAATAGGTACTCAGCATGAAGGTCAGTCCATGGTGGTGTCAAGATAAAGCTCTGTGATGGGGGATGTGTCCCGGACCACTGGCAGCAAGTATATCGTCCAGGGAAGAAGATGGTAATCAGCCGGCTGGAGACCCAGGGCGAGGCTTGGAGCACGGTGGACAGGGCGCAGGCTGATGACGTCACAATTGCACGATGCAAGAGTCCTTGCCCGAGGAAGAGGCGCAGTCTTTCTTCCATCTGGACCGTCTTTCGGCCTACGAAACTCGTCGCGCAATTGTGACGTCATCAGCCTGCGCCCTGTCCACCGCGCTCCAAGCCTCGCCCTGGGTCTCCAGCCGGCTGATTACCATCTTCTTCCCTGGACGATATACTTGCTGCCAGTGGTCCGGGACACATCCCCCATCGCAGAGCTTCTATCTTGACGCCACCATGGACTGACCTTCATGCTGAGTACCTATTTACACTAAGTGAGTGTTTTTAATCCTCTTGTAATAAATCATACTTTTAATATTGCACTTAGAGGCGCCTCCTTTGTCTTTTTCTCTTTCAGTTAATTGAAGCCTGGTTCAGCTTCTTAGGATTGGCTGCCTTGTTTTTTTGTGGATTCCCTATGAACTGTTTCTTTCATCCCATAGACTGAATGAAGTGGTGGTGATCGTCATCTCCACTTCTTTGGGACTATATGGTACAGACTGCCTTGCTTATTTCAATATAAAACGCATAGACTGGGTTGATAAAAGGCTGCGCGCACATATTTGTCTTTTTTTATGATGAAAGCGAGAGAGCACGAGAGATGAGAGCGAGAGCAAGAGAGGAGAGAGTGAGAGAGGAGAGAGTGAGAAAGGAGAGCGAAGGATGAGAGTGAAAGATGAGAGAGCGTAAGAGATGATAGCTAGAGATGAGAGAGCAATAGATGAGAGAGATGAGAGCGAGAGAGAGAGTGCAAGAGATGAGAGAGTGAGAGATGAGAGAGCGAGAGATGAGAGAGAGCGAGAGATGACATCTAAAAATGAGAGAGCGAGAGATGAAAGTGAGAGAGCGCGCAAGAGATGAGAGAGAGTGAGAGATGAGAGCAAGAGAGGAGAGACTGAGGGATGAGAGCTAGATAGGAGAGAGTGCAAGAGTGAGAGAGGAGAACGAGAGATGAGAGCGAAAGATGAGAGAGAGTGGGAGATGAGAGCTAGAGATGAGAGAGCGATAGAGGAGACGGATGAGAGTGAGAGAGAGCGCAAGAGATGAGAGAGCGAGAGTTGAGCAAGAGATGAGAGCAAGAGATGCGAGAGATGAGTGAGAGAGAGCGCAAGAGATGAGAGAGCGAGAGATGAGAGAGAGCGATAGATGGGAGAGAGTGAGAGAGGAAATGAGAGAGAGAGAGAATGAGAAATGAGAGAGAGTAAGAGATGAGAGAGCGATAGATGAGAGAGATCAAGATATGACCAGTGCGTTTTATCCATGGGTTCAATGTGTTCATTGCACACGGGCCTCTGAGGCCAGGGGGGCCCACCCACTGTGCACTGACACACACTGTATAGATGGAGGATGTAAAAGTCAGTGAATAAAATTTTTATGAGCCCCATAAATTTGATCAGAGGGGCCCAAAAGGTGGGAGCATCAATGGACTTTTTTTTTCTCTCTGACATGCGGAGGCAGACAGAGCCGCATGTCCCAATACTAGGATTATAGATCCGGCAGCTCAGAGACTCAGGGGGCGGGGCTTGGCTGCTGGAGCCGTGCTGTGTAATCACAGCAATGTACAGTGTGGCTGCTCTCTGCTCTCCTGTACTGTGTGGGTGTGCAGACTGGACGCAGGAGAGGAACACTTCCGTCACACAGGCTGCAGTGGAGGTTGGGTTCTGTGTGATCTGCAGGTGTCATCTGGAAAGGAAGGCTTCCTCTGCTCAGTGATCACAGGTATGTGGAGGGGGAGGGGTGAGTGAGCCTCTTACATTAACAACAGTGATGAGTAGGAGAGAATTTGTGTGACCTGCAGGCTGCCCAGAACGGTCTGGAAATGGGGGGGGGGGGGGGAGTGGAGTGGATGTACCTGAGCTGATGCTGTAAGGAGGCTGACACATAGGGAAGTCACTTAGATTGCCCACCCCCCGCTTACAGAGCAGAGGATTTGTAGCAGGCAGTGAGGTGCAGAACACAAGTCACCCCCAACATGTATTATCCCATCTCTGAAGAGCTGAGGGAGAGCCAGGAGTGGAGAAAACTCTGTATTTGGGTAATTAAAGGGGAGACTCTATACTGGGAATGAGGAGGAGGGGGGCAATATTTGTTGTACACTGACCAGTGTGTTACCCACTTATGTGCCCAGTGCATTGCACACTCCTAGGCACTGTCTGAAGCAAAGTCTGTGCTCTACGCGACACTCCTGTGCTCTACGCGACACTCCTTTGCTCTACGCGACACTCCTTTGCTCTACGCGACACTCCTGTGCTCTACGCGACACTCCTGTGCTCTACGCGACACTCCTGTGCTCTACGCGACACTCCTGTGCTCTACGCGACACTCCTGTGCTCTACGCGACACTCCTGTGCTCTCTGTGCGACACTCCTGTGCTCTCTGTGCGACACTCCTGTGCTCTCTGTGCGACACTCCTGTGTTCTCTGTGCGACACTCCTGTGCTCTCTGTGCGACACGCACCCCTGTGCTCTCTGTGCGACACGCACCCCTGTGCTCTCTGTGCGACACGCACCCCTGTGCTCTCTGTGCGACACGCACCCCTGCTCTCTGTGCGACACGCACCCCTGTGCTCTCTGTGCGACACGCACCCCTGTGCTCTCTGTGCGACACGCACCCCTGTGCTCTCTGTGCGACACGCACCCCTGTGCTCTCTGTGCGACACGCACCCCTGGGCTCTCTGTGCGACACGCACCCCTGGGCTTTCTGTGCGACACACTCCTGTATTGCCTGTGCGACACGCACTTCTGTACTGCCTATGGGACACGCACTTCGGTGCTCTTTGTGTGTGATACGCATTACTGTGCAATGCACACTCCTAAACCCTGTGCTCTGCGCAATTCACACTCTTGTGCTCTGCGCAGTTCACACTCTTGTGCAATATGCATTCTTGTGCTCTGTGCAATATGCACTCGTGAGTGCTGTAGCTTGTGCAATGCATACTCCTTAGCCCCTGAACCTTTGCCTGTGCAATATGGGGGGGTGAGTATCTGTACCTATTTGCTGAGGGAAAAAAAGCCCTGGGTATATCTTTTATTGCTGAGCTCTGGGCCGTATCCTGGTACTGGGGGGGCAGACTGACCTAGGGGCATTGCACTGGGGGAAATTGAGGATGGAAGAATCCGTTTGCTTTTCATTTTGCCCACTGAAAACTGTCTATGGCCAACCTAACAGAGGCCTGCCCTACATACAGTGTATATATAAGCCACGCCAAATTTTTGCCGCAGTGCGCAAAGGTGTGCCGCAGTTTTTTTCTCCATACTGGGGGGGGGGCCCACTTTTGATCTTGCACACGGGCCCATTGATTTCATGATACGCCACTGGATATGAGAGAGAGTGAGAGCATGAGAGATGGGAGAGAGGGAGAGCAAGAGATATGAGAGAGAGTGAGGGATGAGAGAGAGTGAAAGATGAGAGAGATGGGAGAGAGACAGAGAGTGAGAAATGAGAGTGATAGAGCGCACGAGAGATAAATGGGAAAGAGCACGAGAGATGAGTGCGTCAGAGAGAGCGAGAGATGAGATAGAGTGCAAGAGATGAAAGCGAGAGATGAGACAGAAAGTGAAAGATGAGAGGAGAGATGAGAGAGGAGAGCGAGAGATGAGAGCGAAAGATGAGAGAGCGTGAGAGATGAGAGCTAGAGATGAGAGAGCGATAGATGAGAGTGAGAGAGAGTGCAAGAGATGAGATGATAGAGCGAGAGATGAGAACTAGAGATGAGAGAGCGATAGATGAGAGTGAGAGAGAGTGCAAGAGATGAGATGATAGAGCGAGAGATGAGAACTAGAGATGAGAGTGAGAGAGTGCAAGAGATGAGAGAGCACAAGAAATGAGAGTGCAAGAGAGCGAGAGGTGAGAAAGAGCGAGAGGTGAGAGAGAATGAGAGATGGGAGAGAGTGAGAGATGAGAGAGAGAGAGAGAGAGAGAATGAGAAATGAGAGATAGCAACAGATGAGAGAGAGAGATGAGATAGAGCAAGAGATGAGAAAGAGAGAGCAGGAGATGAGAGAGAGAGCGAGAGATATGAGAGAGAGCGCGAGGGATGAGAGTGAGTGAAAGATGAGAGAGAGCGAGAGATGAGTGAGAGATGAAAGCGAGAGAGCACGACAGATGAGAACGAGAGCAAGAGGAGAGAGTGAGAGAGAGATGAGAGAGTGACAGATGAGAGCAAGAGATGAGAGAGTGAGAGAGGAGAGGGTGAGAGATGAGAGAGAGCGCAAGAGATGAGAGAGAGCAAGGGATGAGAAAGAGAGAGTGAGAGACAGAGCAAGAGATGAGAGAGCAAGGGATAAGAGAGAGCAAGAGATGAGAGAGAGAGAGAGAGAGAGCAAGAGATGGGAGTGTGAGATATGAGAGAGAGCAAGAGATAAAAGAGTGAGAGAGATATGATAGAGAGAGAGAGAGAGCGAGAGATGAGAGCAAGAGCAAAAGATGAGATTAGAGAGAGCGAGAGAGAGCACAAGAGATGAGAGCGAGAGATGAGAGAGAGTGAGATGTGTGAGAGAGAGAGCGAGAGATGGGAGCTAGAGATGAGAGAGTGAGAGATAAGAGAGAGCGAGAGATGAGAGAGAGATTAGAGAGAGCAAGAAATGAGAGAGAGAGTGAGAGCACGAGAGATGGGAGAGAGGGAGAGCAAGAGATGAGAGAGAGAGAGTGAAAGATAAGAGAGAGAATTAGAAATGAGAGAGAGCGCAAGAGATGAGAGAGAGATGAAAGAGAGAGTGAGAGACAGAGCAAGAGGTGAGAGAGGAGAGCGAAAGACGAGAGAGCGAGAGGTGAGAGAGAGATGAGAGAGAGGATGAGACAGAGCGAGAAATGAGAGCAATAGAGAGCGCGAGAGATGTGTGTGAGACATGAGAGAGAGTGCGATAGATGAGAGCGAGAGAGAGCATGAGAGAGAGAGTGACAGATGAGAGCAAGAGATGAGAGAGTGCGAGAGGAGAGGGTGAGAGATGAGAGAGAGCACGAGAGATGGGAGCTAGAGATGAGAGTGAGAGAGAGCGCAAGAGATGAGAGAGCACAAGAGATGAGAGCAAAAGAGTTGAGAGAGCGCAAGAGAGCGAGAGATGGGAGAGAGCAAGATGGAGAGATGAGAGCGAGAGAATTAGAAATGAGAGAGCGAGAGAGACGAGATAGAGCGAGGGATGAGAGAGAGAGACAAGATAGAGCGAGGGATGAGAGAGAGAGACAAGATAGAGCGAGGGATGAGATGAGAAAGAGAGAGAGAGAGAGAGAGAGAGCGAGATATGAGAGAGAGCGAGAGCACGAGAGATGGGAGAGAGGGAGAACAAGAGATGAGAGAAAGAGAGAGTGAGAAATGAGAGAGAGCGTGGGATGAGAGAGAGTGAAAGATGAGAGATGGGAGAGAGACAGAGAGCGATAGAGCGCGCGCGAGAGATGAGTGTGAGAGAGCATGAGAGATGAGTGCGCGAGAGATGAGATAGAGTGCGATGAGATAGATAAAAGCGAGAGAGAGTGAGATATGAGAGCAAGAGAGGAGAGAGTGAGAGAGAAGATAGTGAGAGAGGAGAGCGAGAGATGAGAGCTAAAGATGAGAGAGAGAGATGAGCGTGAGAGAGAGTGCAAGAGGTGAGAGATGAGAGCGAGGGTTGAGAGCGAGAGAGAACATGAGAGATGAGAGAGAGAGAGTCACAGATTAGAGCTAGAGATGAGAGAGTGAGAGTGGGGAGGGTAAGAGGTGAGTGAGAGCGAGAGATGAGAGAGAGAGAGAGCGAGAGATGAGAGAGCAAGATCGAGAGATGAGAGAGAGCGAGATATGAGAGAGAGCACGAGAGATGAGAGAAATGAGAGAGAGCCAGAGGTGGGAGCTAGAGATGAGAAAGTGATAGATGAGAGAGCGAGAGATGAGAGAGAGCGATTAGAGAGAGCAAGAAATGAGAGAGAGGGAGAGATGAGAGAGAGCGAGATATGAGCGGGAGCGAGAGCACGAGAGAGAGCGAGATATGAGAGGGAGCGAGAGCACGAGAGAGAGAGAGATGAGAGGGAGAGAAAGAGAGTGAGAGATGAGAGCAGAGCAAGAGATGGGAGTGTGAGATATGAGAGAGAGCAAGAGCGAGAGATAAAAGAGTGAGAGAGATATGATAGAGAGAGAGAGAGCGAGAGATGAGAGCAAGAGCAAAAGATGAGAGAGAGCAAGAGATGAGAGAGAGCACAAGAGATGAGAGCGAGAGATGAGAGAGAGAGAGAGAGAGCGCAAGAGATGAGAGAGAGCGAGATATGTGAGAGAGAGCGAGAGATGGGAGCTAGAGATGAGAGAGTGAGAGATGAGAGAGAGCGAGAGATGAGAGAGAGAGATTAGAGAGAGCAAGAAATGAGAGAGAGGGGGAGATGAGAGAGAGAGAATGTGAGATGAGAGAGAGTGAGAGCACGAGAGATGGGAGAGAGGGAGAACAAGATATGAGAGAGAGAGTGAAAGATAAGTGAGAGACTGAGAAATGAGAGAGTGCAAGGGATGAAAAAGAGAGAGTGAGAGACAGAGCAAGAGATGAGAGAGTGAGAGAGGAGAGCGAGAGCGAAAGATGAGCGAGCGAGAGGTGAGAGAGAAATGAGAGAGAGCACGAGAGATGAGAGAGAGTAAAAGATGAGAGTGAGCGAGAGATATGAGAGAGAGCGAGAAATGAGAGCAATAGAGAACGTGAGAGATGAGTGCGCGAGAGATGAGAGAGAGTGCGATAGATGAGAGAGAGCATGAGAGAGAGAGTGACAGATGAGAGCAAAAGATGAGACAGTGAGAGAGGAGAGGGTGAGGGATGAGAGAGCATGAGAGATGGGAGCTAGAGATGAGAGAGTGAGAGATGAGAGAGCGCAAGAGAGATGGGAGCGAGGGAGAGCAAGAGATGAGAGAGCGAGAAGTGAGAGCGATAGAGCGCGCGAGAGATGAGTGAGAGAGAGCATGAGAGATGAGTGCGCGAGAGGTGAAAGCAAGAGAGCACGAGAGATGAGAGCAAGAGAGGAGAGAGTGAGAGAGGAGAGCGAGAGATGAGAGCTAAAGATGAGAGAGAGAGAGAGAGAGAGAGAGATGAGAGTGAGAGAGAGTGCAAGAGGTGAGAGATGAGAGAGAGTGACAGATTAGAGCAAGAGATGAGAGAGTGAGAGAGGAGAGGGTGAGAGGTGAGAGAGAGCACAAGAGATGACAGCGAGAGATGAGAGAGAGAGAGAGAGAGAGAGAGATGAGAGAGCAAGATCGAGAGATGCGAGAGAGCGAGATATGAGAGAGAGCACGAGAGATGAGAGAAATGAGAGAGAGCCAGAGTTGGGAGCTAGAGATGAGAAAGTGATAGATGAGAGAGAGCGATTAGAGAGAGCAAGAAATGAGAGGGAGAGATGAGAGAGAGCGAGATATGAGAGGGAGCGAGAGCACGAGAGAGAATGAGACATGAGAGACAGAGCAAGAGATGGGAGTGTGAGATATGAGAGAGTAAGAGCGAGATATAAAAGAGTGAAAGAGATATGATAGAGAGAGCGAGAGATGAGAGCAAGAGCAAAAGATGAGAGATTAGAGAGAGTGAGAGATGAGAGAGAGAGAGAGAGAGAGAGCGAGAGATGAGAGAGAGAGCGAGAGATGAGAGAGCGAGACCGAGAGATGGGAGCTAGAGATGAGAGAGAGTGAGAGATGAGAGAGAGGGAGAGATGAGAGAGAGCAAGAAATGAGAGAGAGGGAGAGATGAGAGAGAGAATGTGAGATGAGAGAGAGAGAGTGAGAGCACGAGAGATGGGAGAGAGGGAAAGCAAGAGATGAGAGAGAGAGTAAAGATAAGAGAGAGCAGAGGCGGCTCTAGGCCGGCTCTAGGGTGGGTTAGTATGGGGATACAAGAGATGGTCAGAGACTGTGCAGCCATGATACAAGAGATGGTCAGAGACTGTGCAGCCATGATACAAGAGATGGTCGGAGACTGTGCAGCGATGATGCAAGAAATGGTCAGAGACTGTACAGACATGATACAAGAGATGGTCAGAGACTGTGCAGCGATGATACAAGAGATGGTCAGAGACTGTGGGGACATGACACAAGAGATGGTCGGAGACTGTGCAACCATAATACAAGAGATGGTCTTATAACGTTAATGACAAGTAAATTCTCACCCGGCTAACACGGTAACAACACATTGCTGCAGCAGCCACCAAACACTAGAGCCACAACCACAGCCACAGACTGGGTGCAGATAGATGATCCCTCTATACACTCCTATGTCCCCTACTACAAGCAGGAGAAGCCTTCACATTCGCTTTGAGCACCCAACAGTGCATTCTGGGAGGTGTAGTCTCTGCAGAGCACAGGCACTGGCGAGTCAAGTCTAGTGTGTGGTGTGGAGAACTACAACTCTTGCCATGCAATGTGATGCTGGCTTTGGGAGAAGGCTAGGACAGCATTAGAGCCTGCACACACATAGACTTATCTAAAAAAAAAAAAAAAAAACTTTAATAATGTAAACATATAAACATTGTTTATAACATGATTGCTCCAGGCTCACTGATTAGGTTGCTAGGTTACTGCCCATCATAAACGCTCACTGATTGGTTGCTAGAGGTTAATGCATATCCTTACCGCCCACTGGGTAGCAGGGCAATATTGTGGTGTGTGATGCAACTGCTGTTGTACAATTAGTTGGATGACAGGTTGCAGTTTGGGGTGATGGTGGCTGCATTGGGGTGAGAAGTTGAGATCATATCTCCCCTAAAATAGGGGGTAGGGTGATAGGATGCCAGAGGGGAGGTGCAGGAGAGCTGAGGATGATAATGACAGGAGGCAAGGTGGTAGGGTGCCAGAGGTGGGGTACAGGGGGATGATAGGGAAGATGATGACGGGGTGGGCTGGTAGGATGCCAGAGATCGGGTATGGGGATGATGATAGTGGGTGGGGTGGTAGGAAGCTGGCAATGGGGTACAGGGGGATGAAGATGACAGGTGGGGTGGTAGCATACCCCTCAACTTTTTGAGATGGGATCAGGGGACACCTATTAGCAAAAGTATGTAGGCATAGGACACACTCCCTGCCATGCCCCCTTAAAGGAGAATTGTATTAAAATAAATGATTGGTTAAACCCACAAGTGCTTCTTTTTCACCACTTCTATTCCTTTATATTGGCTTTTAGAATTCACAAATGCAGCAACTTAGAAATTGGATGAAGGGTGGGGTGGTAGGGGGCTGGCAGTAGGGTACGGGGGGGGGAGGGGTGAAGAAG
>BLSH010453919.1:159196-175067 GCA_018402905.1 Glandirana rugosa
TATCCCTCACGGCAGCAGCAGGAACCTCTCCCTATACTAAGTATGAGATGATTTTAGAATGCTAATCTATCCCTCACACCGGCACCAGGAACCTCTCCCTATAGCAGTATGAGATGATTTTAGAACTCTAATCTATCCCTCAGAGCAGCACCAGGAACCTCTCCCTATACTAAGTATGAGATGATTTTAGAACGCTAATCTTCCCCTCACAGTGGCGGCAGCATCCTCACCCTACAATAGCCTGAGAGCATGTGACATGCAGCGCTATGTGACTCCAGCTCATATCGAGGCTGGGTCACATGATGCACTGGCCAATCACAGCCATGCCATTAGTAGGCATGGCTGTGATGGCTTCTAAGGGCAAACAAGTGAAACACTTGTTGATTGGCTGCCCTGCCCAGCTATTCAAAAGGCCCGAAAAATACCCAAACCCCGAACCCGGACTTTTTCTCAAATGTCCGGGTTCGGGACATGGACACCCCAAAGCCCGGTACGAACCCAAACGTTACAGTTCGGGTTCACTCAACTCTAATCTTGAACGCACCCTGGTAATTTTACCTGTCGGCTGTCACAATATGTATATGTGTATATATATATATATATATATATATATATACTCCTTATATAGGTTTTAACCCCCTGATTGCCCAACGGTGACCTCAGTTAGGTTTAAGTCTAAGTTAGGGTGAACGTCAATCCCTGGCAGAGTCAGATTAGTCAGGTACTCTGACGCGCATACACACACACTAGTTAGGTCAGTTAGTAGTATAGTATCTGAACAGATATTAGTGTCCCCAGTAGATTAGTGTTCTAAAAAAAATCAGCGTTAGTGGGATCAGCCCAGATACCTGCTAGCACCTGTGTTTAGCCCCTCTGCCCAGCCCAGCCCACCCAAGTGCAGTATCAAATAGATCACTGATACCTACAAAAAACAGCACACGTAACTGCAGTGTTCGCAGAGTCAGGCCTGATCCCTGTGAACACTAACTGATTTTGGTAGCGATTTAAGCAGGCTCTGACAACCAGGTGTTCTTTTTTGCCTGTGAGTCACATGAGTCCCCAGGACGACGTCTGTTGATGACGAAAAGTACATCAGGAGGGCGCGCTGACGTCACCGCTACTTTTATTTGCCGGCTTGTTTTATATATATATATATATATATATATATATATATATGCATTTTCATCGATTTGTGTGAGTAGTTTTAACTTTTTTTTTTTTAAATAAACGATCATTACGGTATTACGCTATGCGACCTCTCCTTTAATTTGTCATACTCAGCTGATGACATCACTCGATGTATCTCGGATAGTGATCCAGCTCACCTCTGAGCTTAGCTGTTCCTATGGTGGCTGCTATACAAGAATGCACTGAGGAAGCTGACATCTAGACAATACACAGAAGGATTCACTTTCAAGCACATCTGGTTTATCTGTCTGGTAAGCCTTTAAAATATTGGTGGTGGATCACAGAGTGCAATACAACAGCACTTCGGGTGAATACAATACTTGTGAAGTGAATTTGGGGTGCATCATCTCCACCTATATTTGGAACATACATTATCTACTCTGTTTCTACTTGGAGGATATATTTTGGACTTATTGACTATATAAACTTATGAATTAATCAGCGCAGCCCTTTGATAATTGTTACATGTTATACTGATTGGGTATTTGGCTGTTGCTTTTATTTGGGAGTAGCGTGGTGTTTTTCTGCTTTTTTATCCAGTCACATTAGTGTACCTATAAATTTAGAGTCCAACATGTCAAATCCGAGGTACACTAGTGAAGAGGCCTACCCGTTGCTGAGCATGTCAGATGAGAGCGATGGGGAAGCCTCACTGTCAGATGCAGGCTCAGTATACGAACCCTTAGACAGAAGCGGCACCCTGACAGATAGCTCTGTCGATGGAGTTGTAGTCCCTGCTAAAGTCAGGCGTACCTGATCCCATTCTGCTGTTGTTGGGGTTGTATGGAGCAAAGAGCCAGTACTAGCGCTGCTCATCCTTCTGGTGAACTGGCAAGCACCAGCGGCCTAGTACATCCTGGTCATACAACCAGCACTGCAGTAACACATGGTGATGTGGCGAGTCCCATAAGTGCAGTTCAAGCTGGTGTGGCTAGCACAAGTAATGTCCCGCAGCCACGAAGAAGACAAAGACAGGCCCCATAGTGCCCTTCCTGCTGAATATGCTAACCCCGATTGGCAACCCACCACTGATTCAGCGCCCGTACTTTCCCCATTCACTGGCCAACCCAGAATTCAGGTGGAAGCAGTTGATTTTACGGCCCTTGATTTTTATTCGCTGTTTTTCACTGAAGATCTCTATGATCTATTGTGGACCAAAGCAATTTGTATGCTGGTCAACTCATTGCCGCTAATCCCCATTTGTCACTTGCCAGAGAACAGAAACCTATTACAGTTCCAGAGTTTAAGTCCTTTCTGGGCCTTTCCCTCCTCATGGGCATAGTCAGGACCGGTGCAAGGATTTTTGTCTACACAGGTGAAGGTGCATTTTGGTGCCCCCCGCTCGCGGCGCGGAACTGACAACTTCACTGCACCCCCCGCCACCAAGCTCCCGGCATGGGACAGAGAAGGCACCTGCCACTTGTGCTGTCTGCCTAGGGCTGTAGCATCCTCTCCTCCTCACATGAGGGCAGCGGCTCCAGTGCTGTGTTTCCTCTCTGTTTGTCCAAAGCATTAGGCATCCAATAGGATCGCCTAACGCTTGGGCCAATCAGGAAACAGGTCTCGCTATCATCTCATAATTGGGTGGGAGCCACTGCCCACCGTCTTTTGAAGCCTATTAGAGCCCCTGGCTCTAATTGGTGCTTCAAATGACTCCCCCCAGCCCCGCAATTGCAATTTATGCGTCCGGCATCCTGAAAGGGACCGTGCACATGGATAGTGGGCAGCAGCGGCAGGGATGGGGGGCAGCACCCGTGTGCCCACAATGCACGGGCCACCACTGCACATGGGATTGTCAGACTGCATCATAACATTGGAGAGCCAGAAGTGACTATGGGCTATGTTCTTGCTGTGGGGAATCTGTTAACCCCTCCATGTTAGAGCCCTTTACAATAAAGGTGTAAAATTAAAACATGGTTAAATTACAATATAACACATAAATCACAGTATACAGCTCTTTGTTATGAAGGTGCAAAATGAGTTATTATTGTATTGACTCTAAATTAAAGGACAATTAATAAAAAATCCCCCCCCCAAAAAAATACTTTTCAAAAAATTAAATTAGCCCATAGTCACTTCTGGCTCTCCAATTAGCTGTGGGCCCCTCCCCTTTCCTTTAAATATCCATTGGTCCCGTCACGTGACTTGACAAAGCGGCTATCGCGAAACATGTAGTCAGCGTGATGGGACCAGTCTTCCTCCACAGCCGCACTGTCAGAAAGTACACCTGACTTTGTCCATCACAAAGACCAGCACATGAGGCCCGATGAGTGACGTCATCGCGGACCGCAACGCTGATCCTCTTCCACACCAGGGTCGTCCATCGGCACTCGACACACACACCCGGATAGCTGCAGCCACGCAGCTCACCTTTAGAGAGCCTCCATATCCCTGCCTAGCAGCACACCTCCATTGGCTCCTTCCATCCTCACCATCTCAGCCATACCACTCATCCAGTGTCATACTGGAAGGGACCCCTCCATGTTGGTACACCCTGGCTCCCATGTGGCTCTCATGTGGTGACAGGCTACTTTCTGATGTAAGTGCTGCTTTTAACCTTTTTATAAATTTTATGAATTGTCAATACATTTTAGACTTTTTCACAACGAACTTGGATTGTCCCAGAAACAGTTGTCCTAAACATCAGTTAATCAGGTAACCCTCTGGATAATGACCTACAATTCACAGTATTGTGAAATATTAACATTGTTTGCAACAACCATCATACCTGCTTAGCACAATACACAGAGCTTTCTTGCCCTACCTTTCACATAGATGGGATGGGAGAGAGAAATCATCATGTGCACCTCCATTCATGCTCCTCCTAGGCCTTCTGATGGTCTGGGCCCCTCCCCCCAGCCTCACTCAGCTCCAGGCTCCTCCCCAGGCTCCCTCTCTTCTCACCCATTCTGTGTGTGTGTTTGGTGAAGGCATTGGTGATCCTCCCTGCAGCCGCCCAAGTGGGAGGATTTTTTTTCTCCTAATCCCTCGCTCGGTGCAGCGATCTTGAAGGGATCTGAAGCTGGGAAAAGAGAGAGGCGACATGATGGGGGTGTCTGTCTTTCACTCATAATCTCTCTCTGCGTTGCAGCTAGCTGAGGAGGAGGAGTGCAGACAGTAGGCGGGGCCGGCCCATGGTTCTCTAGTGAGCAGAGAGGCGAGCATGCAAAGTTAACAGCTCCCGACCGCATACTGCCTGCGCCATCTGTGTCAGTGTGTATGTGTGCAGGTGCAAGCGAGGACGGCCTTCTGCCTGCACCAGCATAAGCACCTCTCAGGGTCAGGGAACCCCTGGTTTTGGCGCCCCCCTCCTATTGGTGCCGGCCCTGGGCATAGTTAAAAAATCTGGGTTGTGGTAATATTTTCCCACTGACCCAATTCACAATGTGCACGTGTTCTCTGCTTCCATGACCAGGGCACGATACGAGCAGATCCTGCGTTTCATGCACTTCAACAACAATGAACTCTGTTGTCCTCGGGGTGACCCTGGATTTGATCGGCTCCACAAAATTCGGCCCCTCATAAACCACTTCAACCACCAATTCGCAGCCTTGTTTATTCTCGATCAAGTTGTCTGCGTAGATGAGCCCCTGATTAATGTAGCACCCCCATAGTATAGGTGCCTTTTCTAATAGGGTTTTGGCTAAGAGAGGTAAATTTAGTCAGGCCTGACTGTAATGTGCAGGCCTGAATGTTTTGATATGGGCGGGGGGGGGAGAGGCTCGGGGAGGATTGGGTGGACAGATGAGGTCACCAGAACCTCCTACTTCTTTCTAGAAACCTGGGGAAGGTTTTTCTGGTCAGAGAGCTGGGAAATGGGTGGAGCCATCTGGAGTCTTCTAAGGAGCCCTGGCCAATCCCCAAGCAGGGTTGGCAGGGGGCAGGCCTCCTTAAATACTCAGTCAGCCCAATCTGGGAGGAGTAGTGTCAGGTGGAAGTCTGGAGATGTAGCAGAGCCACTGTGGAGTAGGTCCCTACCCAGGAGGTAGCCCCCAGTCTGGGGAGGGTGACCTTGGGGCCTGGGGGTTCGGGTGCAGCCAGGAAGGAGAGTGATTCCTGGAGCCGCACAAGAGGAACAGGAGAACTGCTACAAGAGGTGCTACAGGAGGAGAGAGACTTTAAGGTATCCACGGATGCGGTGAGTGGTGGTCCCTGAGACTGGAGGAGAAAGTGCTGGAGCAGGCTGGGAGAGGAATGGTGGACAGTCTATGGGAGCCTTGGGAGCCAGTCAAGGGAAAGGAGAGTCACTACCAGAGATCAGGTCGATGAGACCTGGAGGAGGATGGGCTGGGAGTTGTAGTCCGTCAAAGGCCCGGTTAGCACTAAAGTACTTTGCTGCACATTCAGGGGCCTGTGATCCCTGGTCTGTACTGGGTGTTCCTGAGGTCCTGCTGAAACAGGGTAGGCCTCACCACATGCTAACCGCGATGAAGAGAAAGGTATAGAGAAGCCTGATAAATTTCTCTTCAGGCTGGAAACTATGTTCTGAGCTGGAGAGAAGCAAAGAAGTGTAAAGCTATGAGTTCTGTGTAGTGCGAGAACTGTAAGAGAAACGGTCAGCAAGTGAAGTGCTGGAGAGTTGAGAGGAGCAATAGTCTGCAGAGGGAGAGTCTGCAGTGAACTGAGTAAACTGTGCATATACAGGATCGTATATGGAATCCTTGTACCATAATTCTCTGGGCATCCCACAGTTACCCCTTATCCCCATCCAAGTTATGTCCCCTAAATAAAACAACAAAAACAAGAGCTGGTCTGGCCAGTGTCTCCGGTTGTGTGATATATGGTGTGATTGAGGTCAGCCATCAGGTGAACTACTACTACCAGCCACTCTCAAGGGAGCACATGGCTACATTTTCTGGGATTACCTTTGAGGTAGTCAGTTGTCGCCCATAGCAACCGCAAGAACTGAGCCAGAGGAATGTTTAATATGTTTTATTGCCAACGTGGACTTAACCGGGATAAGAACTGTGTACTTTGCCTTAAACTGTGCTAAACAAGTGTGCCGTTGTACCTAGCAACCAGCAGGAGCCACCAACAGATTGCTGCCTGCTTACCCAGCAGCTCCAAAACAGCACTGGGGACAGACACTTAAAAATACCAATCCTGCAATTCAGTGACTTTGTACCATGTGTCGCTGCCCGTGGCAACCATGGTGGGCGAACACGCCCATGCATTACAAATATGTCCTGTGCCATGCCACGGCTGGACATTTCCACTGGGATTAAAAATATGCCCAGTGTTCTGCTAAAGCTGGGCATTGCAAGTGCTTTACCAATGACTGCTCCAATTCCTGCAAACAGTAAAGTATGTCTGAGACTGTTCTTATTGCTAAAGGGAGAGACTGTGTGTGAGGTGTACTTTCCAGCAGAACACTGGCTACTACAGCTTACTGTTACTATCAGCAACCGCCGTCAGAGTCAACAAGTCTGGACAAGCCATGCTAGTGTCTTACTATTACTATCGGCAACCGCCATCAGAGTCAACAAGTCTGGACAAGCCCTGCTAGCGTCCGAGTGTCTGTAAAGTTTTGCTCTGCATAAAAGGGGTTACAGCATCTTGACACGCAGCGTGCCTGCTTATCAGGGCATTTGGCGCCAGCTCATCTGGTAACATGGGGGCGGCGCCACACACTGGAAGAAGCTATGCGCCTGCAGCTAGCATCCGTCACCACAAGGAGCAAGATGGCGGAAGGTGGGAGACTGCTAGCTACATTGGAGCAGCCTACACTGGTGGATACTGGCGTCCGGCTTGAATATCATGGAGGATTTGCCCTGGGAGTGGTGGAGAGGAGAGAAAGGCTTTGCCTGTTATGTCCAGAGTATCAGTACCCCACTGCAGTGATAGATGCCTGGGTCTGGTGTGGGCATTGTCGCAGTCCGTCGCAGCAACGGGCGTCCATCCAACAGGACACCCGTTACTTCACTGTGGATCTGCGCTTGGGGATGTGTCTACCAGAAAGTCAGAAGCCCCCATGGGCCAGATCGGGCTCAGAACCACTCGAGCAGAGCAGAGGGGAGTCGCCAGCTATCAACTTCATAGCAGGTGAAGTCAGATCACCAGAGAAACCATCTGCAGTGATCATTGGCTCAACCGGGTATCGGGACTCTGAGTATGGTTTGGCAGGAGTCAGTGTCCCTTGGTGAGCTTAATACAGGCCCCACGGCCACTTCCATTCCAGCGAAGTCGGTGTTGGAGGGGGGCGGCCTCCCTAGAGAGCTGTGGGAGGACGACAGTGGTGTGCCTATTGACTGGGGTTCCCCCAGACTCCTGGCTAAGTTTGAGTCAATGGAGCATTTGGTGGAGTGGTCTAGCCCAGAGGAAAGTTTGGGTGAGGAAGCATGGGAGACCGGGGACTCCCAGGAACCGGAAGACCCGAAGCTAGGGAGTAGGGATCGGCTGGCTGTAAGTTGGACTCGAACAACACCCGTTCGCCTGTTCAGCAAAACTAGAAAATTATGGGGCGTTTGCTGGAACTTTGAGCGCCCCATAATGCATTCCAATGGTGGGGGAAATGTCGCCTGCTGATTGGCCAAGGCATGCACATGACCTGCATGCTTTGGCCAATCACAGAGCGCTCTGCTGTGAGAGATATGATTGGCTAAATGCAGGGTGCTTTTAGCCAATCACTACCCAGCAGCCTCAATCCACGGCCCACACTATATAAAGCCGCTTGTATAGCTCTATGCAGTGTGTGAATAACGGTGGACAGTGAGCTTAGCTAGTGAGTGATGTGCAGGCAGTTCAGTGTAGCTAGTGAAGTGATTATTGTGAAAAACAGAGTTTGCTAAAGGCTTTTTTAAGGCCTTGCTGAATCTACAAGAGGTCTCACCGACTTATGTTGTGGAAAGCTCCTGTTGGATGGACGCCCGTCGCAGCATACAACGTCCATCTAAAGTGCAAATCTTTCACAGATGTCTGTAGGAGACTCTGTGAGTGGGAAATCAAGTATTCTATGCTATACCCTAGTCGTCTGCGGGTTCAACATGGAGGATCAGTACGGTTCTTCAAATCACCAGATGATGCAGATACTTGGCTTCTCACACTGCCCTGAAATTCCCTGGTTCCCTCTGTTCTTCAGGCAAAGAGTGCTACTAATACAACCCAGAAAGATGTTAGCATTCTGCCTGTTTATATGGCCGACAAATTAGATAGCTGAATCCCAGTTCTGCGTGTAAGGTAACTTATTCCTGCTAGAAGATGAAAAGTAGGCCTCTGTTACCACATTTACCTGCTTGTTGCAGTAAACCACATACTCCTTTCATTATTTTAAAAACTGTGATGACATGCCCCAGTCAAACAGGTGCCAAAAAATTGGGCCTTGGGTGTTGGCGGTGCCAGAACACTGTAACCCCTTGCAGTTACTCTTGTTGGGTGCAGGAACAGGTCCTGCTGCTGTAAATTAGTTTAAAAATTGTGATGACATGCCCAAGTCAAACAGGTGCTGAAAAATTGGGCCTTGGGTGTTGGCGGTGCCAGAACACTGTAACCCCTTGCAGTTATTCTTATTGGGCGCAGGAATGGGTCCCTCTGTTGTAAATTAGTTTAACCACTTAAGCCCCGGAGCCCATTTTTACACTTGTTGTTTACAAGTTAAAATCTTTTTTTTGCTAGAAAATTACTTAGAACCCCCAAACATTATATATATTTTTTTCAAACACCCTAGAGAATAAAATGGCGATCGTTGCAATACTTTTTGTTACACAGTATTTACACAGCGGTCTTTCAAGCGCAATTCTTTTGGGAAAAAAATCACCTTTTTGAGTTAAAAAATAATACAACGGTAAAGTTAGCCCAATTTTTTTGTATATTGTGAAATAGGATGTTACGCTGAGTAAATAGATACCATACATGTTACGGTTGAAAATTGCGCACACTTGCGGAATGGCGACAAACTCCGTTACTTAAAAATCTCCATAGGCGACGCTTTAAAAAAATTTAATGTCTACCAGGTTAGAGGTGCAGAGGAGGTATTTTGCTAAAATTATTGCTCACACTCTGGCGATTGCGGCGATACCTCACATGTGTAGTTTGAATACAGTTTTCATATGCGGGCGTGACCTACGTATGTGTTTTCTTTTCTGTGCAAGCTCGTGGGACGGTGGCGCTTTAAATTTTTTCTTTTTTATGTTTTTATTTATTTTATTTTATTTATTTTTTTTAACACTGTTCCTTTAAAAAAAAAAATCTGATCACTTTTATTGCTATCACATCCCTTGTGATAGTAATATGTGGTGACAGGTACTCTTTATGGAGGGGTCGAGGATCCTTTGCACTTCACAGTATTCAGATTGGCAAAAACTGTGATTTTGAATACTGTCATTTTTTTAAAACTGGCGCGGTTAGCCACCAAGTAAACCGGAAGTGACGTTGTGACGTCGCTTCTGGAAATGTACGAAGGAGTCCCGATCAAAGCCTATTCCGGCTTCCACGGGGACTCCACACAGCAGCCAGATGCGTTGGATCAGTGCTCCAGTCTCCCGGTGGGACGGGAGACTGGAGAAGAGCGGCAGATGCTGCCTGGGATAACGACCGAGCGGCTTCCGAGCCAGATCAGCCATTATCACCGGATAGTTGGCTGACTGCTCTAAAAAACGGTACCAGGGTATAGCCTGTAGTTACAGGCTATACCCCGATACATCCACTTAAAGCTGCCACCATTTATAAATGGCGATTCGTGTTAAGTGGTTAAAAAAAAAGTAAAGAAAAAGGAGACATGAGGGTAGGACAAGAAAACTAAATTTCAAAAGAGCCAACTTTTCTAAGCTGCACTCCACACTACATGATACTAAATAGGATGAAATTCTTGAAACAAAGAACACTGAAGAAAAGTGGGAGAGCTATAAGGACATATTAAAACGGAGTTCCACCCAAAAGTGGAACTTCCACTTATATGCTTCCTCTCCCCCTCTGGAGCCACATTTGGTACCTTTTGGGGGAGAGGGGGAACTGGGACCTGTTTTTGACAGGTCCCCTTCTCCACTTCCAGGAGACGGGGCCACAGCCCGTCTCTCTGAAGTTCTGCATCCCTCCTTCTTGCCCCACTACCGGGCCAATAAAAAAAAAGCACAATGCGCTTGGTGCATGCGCAGTAGGGAACCTCCGAAAGGCTTCACTGACTTGTTCCCTTACCAGGAATGGCGGCAGCATCGGCTGGGGTGCCGACATCGCAGGCTCCCTGGACAGGTAAGTGCCCTAATATTAAAAGTCAGCAGCTACAGTATTTGCAGCTGCTGACTTTTAATTTTTGTTCACCCAGGCTGGACCTCCTCTTTAAACAATGACATTAGTCAGTGCATTCCCATGGCCAACAAATATAAAGAACAAAAGTTAAACAAAAATCTACAAGGCCAAAGAGTCAACA
Source organism: Glandirana rugosa (assembly GCA_018402905.1). Taxonomy (NCBI): domain Eukaryota; kingdom Metazoa; phylum Chordata; class Amphibia; order Anura; family Ranidae; genus Glandirana; species Glandirana rugosa. The sequence continues at coordinate 169,746 of BLSH010453919.1, forward strand.
CTGGCATTCCAAAACAACTAAGAATGTAAAAGCATGATCACTGCAAATATATTAGTGAAAAGGGGAGGTCAAAACATATTGCCCCTGTCAGGGATGTGCTGGCCATAATACAGCTGAAGCTCAGAGGCAAACACAAATGCGCACGCACGGCCCTGCGGGTGCCCATCTTGCAATGTACAGGCACGCGCATATGTGAACGCACATTCGCCACTGATATTGGCGCCGAGTGGCCTATATACGTTCAGCAGCTGCATTAGTTGGCTACTGTCTGATCTGCAGCTATTACCTGCGGGTAATAGCTGCATCATTATCAGCATCATTATCAGCCATGTAATGTAAGACATGCCCCTCTAAGCTGGGGTATGGTGATCTGTGTATGTGAACAGTGTGCAAAGAGTCAAGGCCCTGATGCTCCAGGGTTGGTAGGAACCTCAAAGTAACGAGGCTTGTGGCAGTGGGCTCGGAGCCTAAGTCCCTTAACCACTTCAGCCCCGGAAGGATTTCACACTTTAGGACCAGAGCCCTTTTTGCGATTTGGCATTGCGTCGCTTTAACTGACAATTGCGCGGTCGTGTGACGTTGTACCCAAACAAAATTTGCGTCCTTTTTTTCACACAAATAGAGCTTTCTTTTGGTGGTATTTCATCACCGCTGCATCATTTCTGATCGCCGCTATAAACAAAAGAAGAGCGACAATTTTGCAAAAAAACCCAAATTTCTTACTTTTTGCTAAAATACAAATCCAAAAAAAAAAAATACAAAAAAGCATTTTTTTTTCATCAGTTTTGGCCGATTTATATTCTTCCTCATATTTGTGATAAAAAAAATTGCAATCGGCGTTTATGGATTGGTTTGCGCAAAAGTGGCCGCGTTTACGGACGATGAGAATTAATTTCTGGGGTTTTTATTTTTCGTTTTTTTTACTAGTAATGGTGGCGATCTGCGATTTTTAGCGGTACTGCGATATTTGGGCGGACATGTCGGACCATTTTGACACTTTTTTGGGACCATTGGCATTTATACAGCGATCAGTGCTATAAAAATGCACTGATTACTGTGTAAATGCCATTGGCAATGAAGAGGTTAACCTGCAGGGGGCTCTCTAAGGGTTAACTGTGTTCCATGGGCGTGTTCTAACTGTGTTTGGGCTGCCCTAGCAGGGGAAGGGAAGTGATGATCACAGCTTCCATGTAGAGGAAGGCTGTGATCACAGTCCTTCCCCCTCTCACAGAAAGGAGGTCCGTGTTTACTTACACAGACCTCCGTTCTTTCACTCCGGGGGGGGCATCACGGGTAGCCGGCGGAGATCGAGTCCGCTGCACCCGCTCCCTTGCCCCCCCCGGACACAGTGAGCGTGCGAGCGCGCCTCTGGCGGCGCGCGCTCACAGTGCGCGATCTCGCAGCCGCCGTCGTATGACGGCGGTTTGCGTTATCGAGCCACTTTGTCGCCGTCAACCTGCGGTTGACGGTCGGCAAGTGGTTAAGCTTCTGGATTGAGGAAGAAGGTATGTAGGGGGACTTACTATACACTTGGTAGGTCCTCCAGTGTAAATTAACAACAGGAAAACATCATGTAAAAAGAAGAGGAATAAGGGAAAAAGAACCGAGAGGTGGAGGAAGAGCAGGAAAAGAACCGTAAGGGGGAGGAAGAAAAAAAAAAGGGAGGAGAGAAAGTGGAGGGTTAGGGAGGGGGTGGAGATACGCAAATCACTACTATTTTATGAAGTCTGGAGAGCCATTCCTGTACGGGCAGGGCTTGTGTAGATTCCCAATGTGCTGGGACATAGAGCTTAGCGGCATTCACCATGTAAATCACCAGAGATTTGCAATATGCATTTGGAAAGAGAGATATGGTGTAAGGGTTATTGGGCTGGAGTAAAAGCTAAGGTGTAGGGGGTGACCAAAGATGTAGTGCAGTCATAGGCGCATACATACAGTATGTGTGTGTATATAATATATATATATACACACACACACACATACATACATACATACATACATACACACACACACACACACACACACACACACACACACACACACACATACACACACACACTGTTATGGCAGAGATGGTCAATGGGAGTTCTTTCCCATCTCCCCGCTGACACAGTGAAAAAGAAGTGAGGAAGCATTTCTCTTGTGGCAGATCCGGTCAGAGGGAGATCGTTCCCATCTTCCTGCCGGCAAGCAAAGCGATAATGCTAATGTGCACAGAGTGATTCGATTGTGCCCAGGCACATCCAGCACACCCCATGCGCACCCCTATGAATGCAGTGGATTTCGGACTAGAAAGGTTGGAGATTTGGACAAGCCCACCTGACGTATAGAAGCATGCCTAGCTTAGAACCACATCTCCAGCACAGCTTATATGAGGTTGGTGACAAGTTATAGATTTGAATTGGGGTCCAGTACCAGCGTGAATGAGGGTGTGGATGTGTTCACAATCCTCAACGGACAAGTCTAGGGAAAGATCTTTTTCCCAGGCTGAGCATGCCTTATCAGCTTTCGATGAGCATTCACTAAAAAGGAGCACATGGATAGTAGAGACCAGGTGTCTTTGAGGTGTACTACAGGAGAACAGAAATTGAAAAGGGGTGAGGGTTCAGGACCAAAAGCCAGTTTAAGCCGCACCTCTAAAGAAATGTTGCAGTTGAGCATAGATCCAGAAAGGAAATGATTGCCCCAGCGATAGGGAGGTCAGGGCTTCATGACTCAACAGCTCAAAATTGTGAAAGAAGTTCTTGGCCAATATCTGCGAGTGAGGCCAGACCACGGTAAGGAACTGCCGAGGCATCCTGAGGAATCTCTGGGTTGAACTGAATTGGTGTTAAATGGCCCAGGGAGGATGAGGCGGAAAGTTGCCTGCAAGCCTCCTAAAAAATTGTATAGTAGGGCCTATGAGTAAGTGGTCCAGGAATATAGAGGGAACATGTTTGAGAGTAGGTCATGGTGCCAATGTGAGGGATGTTGTCACAAAAGTGTTTTCTAAGTGGATCCTGTGTTTCATGGAAGCGTGGATGTTCCTCCATTCCAAGTCTATGCCTATTCAGGAGAAACACCTTAGATAAGGAGCTAGCACTGTGGCGTTTTAGAGCATAGACTGTACTGCAGACAGTCATGCTCATACTATTGTGCTACTTTATCTGGAATTTTTTGTAAGTACAACTTTTTATATAATTTTTATTTGTTTAAAAAGTGAATGCACTATGAGTTTTTTACTACCTCTCCAACATCGCCTTTTTTTGAGCACTTCAAGCCGGTGTCTAAGGTGATCCCAGCGACTGTTCAATAATAGCTGAATAGTAGCCACATTGGTGGGGACACACATACAAGGATCCTGTTCTAATTTCTTCAGCAGCAGGAGGAGTCGGTGTCCAGCCTGAGTTCCAGCAGGTGATCATTAACAGCTGAGTTCCCATTGTGGAGACACGTGCATATAGATCCTTTTAGGATCTTTGGATCTGACAAGCTGCTATCTATTTATTCCTTTGCCTGTTGATGAAACATGTTTGAATTTGTTTGCACTGAACTTTTACTCTTAATTTGTTTTGGATGGACATTCTCATTGGATCTAGCAGCTGACTCACAGATGGACTAATTTTTTTACACTTAATTCATTTTTTTATTATTAATGTTGTTCTTAACAAAATCACAATTTGACACTTACCCATTAGAGGGTTGTTTGCACTCACAATTTTATTTTATTTCAGGACTCAGACTTTGTTTCACTGGTTTGTTTCAAGTATTTTGTAATTTTTACCAACTATTTATAAACATTTGATATTTGCATATAAGTCAAAGAACTTTTGGTTTTAACAGTGCACTTTATGCTTAATGTCACATTTACCACATCCCACCAATCCAGGGATTTATTAGTGCTGCAGTCTTTCACTATATTGGCCAAGCGCACCCTTTTTTAATTGTACGTTCCAATCCACTGACCTAGAGAGATGGCATACCCAGTAATAGTTTTTGAGGTCAGGGAGTCCTATACCTCCTTGGATAAGACAAGCTGCATTTGGTGGTCAGAGTCTAATTACTGCTGATACATAGGGGATGCACCGCGACCCGAGGTGTGCCATGGTCACGCCGGTTAGTATGCCTATAAGAGGGCAAAAATACACAAACTATGAATGAATAAAAAATATTTAATGAAACAACTAGTCAACCAGTGTAGCAAAAGCTCGCCTAACTTCGTCCTGGGGATCAGGAATATATCTTCTGTAACAGAATGAACTCCAACGCCCCCATGTACTTAATAACATGAGACGGGACCCCTTGCTATGACACTGAAGTTGCTGCACCAATCCTGAATGAATGACCTGAAAATTGCTTTGGATTAAACCCTAAGTTGGCAAATAAAAGTCTAACGTGAGATGTAAATTGTTTCGAGGGGAGAGGCTGAGCAGGGAAAGGGAGTAACGGGCTGTTGAGGGGAGCTGTGAAAAACATGGAGGAGAGCTGATCCAACACTTCTACAGGACACCAGGAATTATCGGTTTTGAAATATTTGATCACGAAACCTTGACCTGTCTGTCTGTTTTTATTGTTAGGGAGTTGTAGCGAAAAATGATCAGGATATCTGGTGAGACTATTTTTAAGTAACACTGGAGCATAGCGGCTAGCTTGAGATACTTCCCCTGGTCTGAGAAACCCATAAAAACGTAAGTAGATCGCTGCTTTGAGTAAAAGACTGGGACCGGTACCAAAAGGTGAAAGGGATAACAGATCAGATATTCCTTGGAACATCTGACCAGTGATTGGCAACCGTGACTGTCCCTGCTTCCTCTGGGTGCCCCTCAATACGGCTTTAATACTATAAGCCACAAAAATGGATGGGTTTATCAGGATCCTGTATGGACCTAAAGTGCTGGATACCTGATAAGTGTAGTTTAATGGTATTGAATGAAGGGGACAGTTCAACATGGCAGTAAGCAGCAAAAGACATCATATATTTAACATCCCCAGGAGAATTACACAGATATAAAGTCTTGAATCTAGCAAAACATTTCCACACGGTATTATATGCTCTGAGTGTATTCCTGGAATTCACCAGGTTAGCAGCTTGCGCCCTGAATGCGTCGAATCCATTATGAGGAGGGAGTGAGATGGTACTGGTTTGTTGACCGGATCTGCTTTGGGATGTTGCAAGAAAAAACGTGGGTAGTAAGAATAAACGGAAGAAAAAATGGAGGACAAAGGAACTTAGAAGATATACGGTAAAAAAAGGGGAAATGATAGGATGAATGGAGAAACCACTTGGTATAACCAAAAAAGAAGGCAAATAAGAATGATGGGTGCAAAAAAGAACGTTGTAGG
>BLSH010453948.1:0-11755 GCA_018402905.1 Glandirana rugosa
AATTTGATACCCTTTATCACCTCCAGTATTTCGGATTCAGATATTGGGTCTTCTAATAAGTCTATATGAGATTTCTGGAGTTTTGGTATAGGTATGCTGTCTAAGAAGTTGTCTAAATCCGTTTCGGGGCATGAGTTATGGACTTTATATAGCTCTGCATAAAATCTCTGAAAAGCTTCCATGACATATTTCGGATTCTGAGTGAGAGTGCCCTCCGACGTTCTTATTTTCGGAAAATTGAGGCCTTGGAATCTGGGAGAAAGTTTAGTAGCTAATTTGGTGCCGATTCTATCTCTGTAGAGATAAAAGCGCGCTCTGGCCCATCTCATTTGTTTTTCCGCTTTGGTGGTTAATGCTAAGTTCAATGCCAAATGAGCTGATTCACGATTTTTAAGAGAAACCTCGGTGGGAGATCGTTTATGAGCCCTACACAACGCTAGGAAGTCTGCCTGAAGTTTGGTTATATTTGCTCGCCTTTCTCGTAATCTTGAGGAACTTTGAATAAGTAATCCTCTTATCACCACCTTATGTGTGGCCCAGAGGGTTTCGGGAGAAACCATGGGATCAGCGTTCGTCTTAAAGTAGTCCTGGATTGCTTTATCCATTACTGTGCATTGTACTGGGTCTCTAAGTAAGGCTTCATTAAGACGCCACGAGAATTGGGATTGAGAGCCTAAACACCGTTGCAAGGTCAAGACAACCATCGAGTGATCTGAAATGGAGCAGTCTTTTATTATAGCTTTAATCACTAGTGGGATGTTAGGGATTGGGAGGAATATATGATCTATTCTGGCATAAACTTGGTGGGGGCAGAATAGTGAGTATAATCTTTAGAACGGGGGTTCATTTCCCTCCAGATATCCACTAGGCCCAAACTGTGAAGTAGGTTGGCAATATGTGTACTCTGCTTGTTGGGCTTCCTCCTGCGGGAGAGTCCCTTACGGGACTTATCCAGCGAAAGGTCGAAGGTTAGGTTAGTGTCCCCTCCCTTAACCAGGAACCCTTGGAAGTGGGGCTGTAGCTTCTTGACCATAGATGAGAAAAAACCAGCCTGGCCACTGTTGGGTGCATAATATGAGACAAAGGAGTACAGTACTCCGTCTATTGTACCCTTGACCAGTAAGTATCTCCCTTTCGGGTCCTTATGAGACTCCGTCAGGGAGAACTTTGTGTGTTTAGAAAAGCAGATTGCCACTCCCTTGGTTTTATTATGAGCCTTAGAGAGATAAAATTGGGGAAAAAAGCTATGCAGAAAGGATGGATTGTAGGAGGCCTGAAAGTGTGTTTCTTGCAGCTGGATGACATCTACTTCATTAGATTGGTATTGATTTAAAAGTTTCCTTCTCTTACATGGTGAGTTCAGACCCTGCACATTATGTGAGCAAATACGGAGGGGGGAATTGGTGTTAATATCCGCCTGCATGGACCAGAAATGGGGGATACCCGCTAATTGAAAAATATAATCTTACCCTGGGTTGCATGATGGTGAGCATTCGCCACTCAGAACACCACTCTTCATGGGATGGATTGAGATTCCCGGATGACTGAGAGAGAGAGAGAGATAGAAGAAAAAAATATAGAGAGCGACTTCACTATACCTGGAAGAATCGTTAAAACCTGGTTAGAGCCAATATATGTATCAGCAACAATTGAACAGTGTTGACCAAATTCAATAAACCCTTTACCCCCAGTGACAGGGGGGGACCCATCCCTCCCTACCACCCAAACAACCCCAAAAAAACTTCCCTTAAGTGGGGAAGGAGACATCATCCCAGGGTGGAGCCTAGTCAGATCCACTCAGGGATAAGATTAGGCACATTAAATCCCCACCAACCAACCCGCTAATAACCTTATTTGCTCATGCAGCTCTTGGATGCGGTCTGTGTTCTGATGAGCTTGGGTAATAGCCTGATCTGTCTTGGCCTCTATGGCTTCAATCCTAACCCCCAGCTGCTGCAGATCTGATTGTATGGTTGTTGTAATCTGTGCAGCATTCTGAGCCAGGCCCCTGGTCAGCATATGTGAGAACATCTCCATCATGGAAGGAAAGTCAGTGGGAGAAGGCATGGGGGTATTGTGAGGCCCCCCTAGGTGATCCGGTGTACACAGTTCAGGTCCCCCTAATATGGGAGAGCGAAATGAGCTGCTTGCAGGGCCTGCCAGCAAAGAGACTGGGGATAACAATGTCAAAGTCTTACCCACATTAGGGCTGGGAGGTAGATCCGCGCAGAAGGGAAGGCTGTCCTGATCTGCAATAGACTGTTCGTCCTCCGGCGTCTGTTCCTGGGATGTGTGAGCCGGTGCCATCTTGTGATTCGGGCCTACTGAAGCCCCGGCCTCCAGTTGCCGAGAAAGGTCCCTCCGCGCTGCGGGAGTCGCCATCCGCAGGGATCTGGGAGTTCACAGGAGACTGTGGGGGAATAGCGGTCCCGAATCGGGTGTTATTGGTGCTGTAGCGGGGTTTTCCGGTCGGAGAGGAGCAGAGCTCTCAATGCATGCGACTGCACCGAGCGCTGCGGCGCATGCGCCTCTAACTTGGTGTAATTTTTTAGAGCAGGCAATTGACTGTTTAGTAAAAGAGATAAGAGCAGCTCTATGAGGGGGCGTGGCTTGCCTAAGAAGAAGATGGCCACTTAAACCCTCTCCTCGTGCCGACAGCAGCCGATATTCAACTCCACCGGAGGCTTTAGACGAGCTCACCCTCTCTTAACAAAAGGGACCTCCTCCAGGAACAATTCTACCACCAGATCCCGCTCTCCCCGGGACGCCCCCGGGCATCTGAGCCAGAATATGCCGGGCACAACAGAGCAGCATGGCGGCCTCCATACAGAGATCCCCCTCTCTTACAAGCTCCAGCACTGCCACTCCCACGCCTGCACATCCAGCTCCCTCCATGATAGAGGGACCCATCGCTACTCCCCAGAAAATGTGTAGTGTACATGATCTCCACACAATAGCAGCAGAGATCCTACGCAAGGCCCATAACAGAATCCAGATTTCATATGAAGGTAACAACATACTCCTATACCAGGACCTGTCTGCTATCACACTCCAACACCGCAGAGATCGCCGTCCACTTCTAGAAATACTACGCACAAGAGGAATCCATTATAGATGGAAGTTTCCCTTCTGTCTCTCTGTAACATTTCAGAACTGCACAGCCACACTAAAGGTACCTGAAGACTTGCCTAGATTCTGCGCCACCCTTGACATCCCACAGGTAGAAGTACCAAATTGGTCCTCCGAATTCCGCACACCGACCGGGAGAGCCCCACCACCCAGGGAAGAACCCATGGATGTTCAGGATCATAGGTCGCCCTCAAAAACTAGGGCCCAAGCATACCTGCCAAGCCTACCTCAATATCCCAGCCCCACTAAGGCTCCACAACCTCGCAGAGCCAGAAAAGACAATTGAACAGGATGCAAGTTGACAACCAGCACTCCCATGAGATAAGTATTATTCTCTTTGGTTATGACCTGCACAGTTGCACTAGTTTCCCTGATGTGATATATAACTTTACAGAAGGCCCCAGCTCCTCCTAGACTTCTCATCGCTTCTCATCACACTTACATTCTTTTAATGGGTTGCCCATCAACATCTCGCCTATAGATCCTTGGGCGAAAACCTATATACCCATCCTCATTCCAAATATTTATTTATTTTATATTTTTTGAGATATCTGGGCCCTACACATCGTCCCATGCCTTACAAAAAAAGGCTCGGTCCCCGCAGAGGCGAGCACAAACGAACAATACCACAGAGAGACGATTGCCCCAAACCTTAACCCTCTCCAACACTGACACCAGTGTGCACTAGGCACAGGTTGGGGTCCCCCCCTTCAATACTTATGCTTTGTAATGGGCATATACACCACAAGTGGCCATTTTTGACGGAACCATTGTCCAGAAACCCGAAAACTTGTGTGCTCAGATAGCACTGTCAACAGAGAAACATCTTGTTATGGAAATTTCTGGTTGTGACTCTAAAAATAAAAGTTAGTTTTGCAATTGCAGGAACAGATCCACAGGACTCAATCTCTGTGTTTAAAATGTCCGTTCTGACAAGATTTATTATTACATGATATTTTATACATAGATAAGAAAGGGGTGGTGTGAATTGTTATTAGAAACTAACAAATATAAATATATTATTAAAAGCTAGCGAATAGAATAATTGCAAAAGTAAAACATAGAGAGGGGAGGGGGGAGTAGAGAGAGAGTGAGAGCTTCTAGGAAAAAGTGTATATGTGTGATAAGTGAAGGCCACAGAACACATTGCAGCAGCGTGAGCAAAATGGAGTCTCTTGTGCTTAAATGAACAATACAGTGAAAGTCCATGTCATTTCCCTCCTCTTGTTTATTTGACACCATTCTTTTCCGCGTTACATTCAGCCGATTGCCGGTAGCTCTTGCTACGTTGGCGCAGAGAGATGGCGTCCTGTTCAGCTCTCTCCTAGCTTTCTCAGAATAATGGGTTCATCAGGGCTGGTGGACCATCTATTTATACAGTGGGTGATCACACAGAGGCACAGCCTGATGAGGAAGTAAATAACAAGTATGAGAAACAGGAACATCACAATGTAAACACTTAATTTCTGTAACCATGTTGCTACGCCATATAAAAAATCACCAAAACCTCCTAATCCCTTAAAGGGGTTCCATCCATCTTTAGCAATATCTCTGGCCTCATTCTGTAGTTCTCTTATCTTAGCAAGATGCCCTTTAATAATGCCCTCATTATCAGAAATGTATATACAACAGTCAGTGCGAATAACCTTACACATCCCACCTTGAGCTGCAGTGAGATAATTTAACGTTAATCTATGCTCTAATACTGCTTTTTTAAGCTGAGCCACTTCGTCACTTAATAAACCTATATCAGTGGTAGTTAGATTAATATTTTCATCTACAATTCTAGTGTAATTGTTTATTCTTTTCATTGCTTCAATTCCCCATCCTGTCCAGGAAGGGAACCATGACCATGCCATGTCACCTTTAGAAAAAAAAGCTCCCTTTTGAACACTAAAGGGTATTCTGGACTTTGACCGGGTCGCACTGTCTTTGCGAACAGCCAAAGCAGATAATAACTTCCCAATATAACATGTACCTGTAACATTAGTAGGAAGCCAGGCGAAAGCTTTATCTCCACATATAAAATATAACCCTCTACGTATGGATGATATACCTGCTCCCAAAAGACTAGATGCAATAACATTGAATCCCAGGTAACCAATATTTCCACATATTGGGAACTGTGTGCAATTTGTTTTATAAAGGGTTCTATTTAGGTCTGAATCTGGGATATAAAAATACTGACCAGGGTTTCCTCCATAAATTGTAATTTTCCTGCGGTGCAATCTGAATTGCCCAGCCGTGTACATTTAGTGTTAAGTGGGCATGTAATGTTTAGACAAATCTGTGGGGTGTCTATGTGTTTTGAGACCATCAAAGTTACTGATCGATGCTCATTAGCTGTGGAAACAATGTATGAGCCATTTATTCTGGTCCTGTTTAGATCAGTGAAGTTGAGAGGCATTGCTATCATGGGTATTGTTCCTGTTTGAGGATATAAGTGAGAACACACCCAGCAGTTACTAGCATTGCTATGGGTTGCATACAATTTTAACATTTGGATGAAAGGGTTATTTTTCCATGTCTCAGTTCTCACAGACAACAAGAAAAGAAACATAATTTTTATTTCAAAGGATATCATCACTTCAGGATTTTCTTGCAATGACTGGCGTGAATCCAGGTGGGCTTTCCTTCCAACTTGACAGCAGAACCGGTTGTCAAAAGCACCAAATGTGGTCCGTCAAATTTTGGTTCTAGCAGGGGGCGTGGCTAGCCGCGGAGAAGATGGGCGCTTAATCCAAGAGCTCCGCCAGGCCACCCGGGAGAACACAGCACAGCGGGTACCTCCGCACATCACACCAGCCACAAACGCCTCCAGAGTCCCTCCGAGGCAACGGAGAACATGACCCGCAAGAAAAAAGACATCCTGCAGGTCAAGAAGCTGGCGAACTACTTCACACAAGGAGCGGGGAGGCTCCATCAAGATGGCGCCGGCCAGCTCCACACACGAGGAGCAGGAGCGGAGCGACGAAAGAATCCCATAGAGCCGAAGAGCAGACAAGTGGGAAATCCAGATAGTGGAGACTCATCGGGGCACTCGTCACCCTCTACCCAGAGCCCGGCGAGAGACCACTGGAGGAAGGTATGGAGGTAAGCCGCACAACGAACGGTGCCAGCCACATACCCGACAACAACCCAGACCCCATAGATGCCTTTCCTGCAACGGGCCAATCTATTTCAGACATCACTCTGAAAGGGATGCTAGTGTCCCTGCGCTCCTCCTTGCAAACTGACATTAGAGAATGCATTCATCATTTCACGCAGGAACTACACAATCTGGGAGACAGAGTTGCCCAAACAGAGGGCACTTTGGTAGAAGTCACATCATCATTCAACTCTATGGTAGACGCCCATAACGAACAGGCAGAAGAAATAAAATGGCTGAAGGACAAACTTTCTGATCGCAGCAGAAGGTAAAATATGAAGATCAGGGGTATACCAGAGAGTGTACCGCAAGATCAACTCCTAAGCTATGTAACAGAGCTATTTACTAAACTTGCCCCAGCACTATCTAAAGAAGAACTGACAATAGACAGGATTCATAGACTCCCCAAACCCTCATTCCTGGCTAATGATGTCCCAAGAGATGTCATAATGAAACTTCACCACTACAGAACAAAAGAAACGATCATGTCAGCATTTAAAAAAGCACTTAACCTACCTAGAGAATATTTGAACCTACAACTTCTCCCAGATTTGTCAAAACACACGTTACAAAGAAGGAAAAATCTAGCCACAATCACGAAAGCACTAAGAAATCATAATATTCCACACCGCTGGAAATACCCGGCAACACTCTCAGCAACCTACAATGGTAATACAATTACCATGACATCTCTGGAAGAAGGAATCAATTCCCTGCGAAAATGGGGGATCCTACCCCAATCTCCTTCAAAGTCTCCACATCACAACAATAGTCCAACGCATATAGAGGAAGAATGGCACCTGGTCTCACGTAAACGCCCAGCCATGCCTAAGCCTGCGTCAGGAGGTACCTGAACTCAACTTTCACATCTGACTCATTCATCCCCGGCCTAAAGAGGAATGTTCGTCCATCTGGCCCCCATATACACGTACACGAACATAGTTTTGAATGTTCTCGGATCACCGTTCAGATCCTTTTTTTATTCTTACCATGTTACCATACGAAAATCCAATTATGTACCTGGAACCTGTATAACCTATTACACACCGGATTTCCACCACTGGATCACAATACTATCTATCATCTGGATCAACAAGAATAAGTATTACCTGTTTATCGATTAATACTAATGGTCTCAATCACCCAGCCAAGAGACTATCACTATGGAAAGAAGCCACAAATCATGGGGCTGACATAGTATGTGCACAGGAGACCCACTTCCAGCAACAAAACCACCCAAGATGCACCCACAAAAACTATCCTCACACCTTTATGGCGAATGGCCCGCACAAGAACAAAGGAGTACTGATAGCATTTAAACATTCACTGGACTTCACCTTGAAAGATTGCACAGCAGACCCAGAAGGAAGATTCCTCATAATTGCTTGTGACATCAACAAAACCCCAATGACTGTGGTGACACTATATGCGCCCAATACACATCAAAAAAGATTCTTCAGCAGACTTATGAAGGTGGTATCAAAATGTAAATATGGTCAATTATTAATATGTGGAGACTTTAACTCAGTAAACCACCCGGTGATAGACTCCTCCTCCGCTAGTGGAAGGGGGGGCCTCTCGCTGGGCTCCATGTTTCACAGGGAGGGACTGTACGATGTTTGGAGGTGTCAGCATGCGCTTGAAAGGGACTACACGTTCTTCTCCTCCAGACACCGCACATACTCCCGCATTGACATGATATTAACAGACTTGGGGTTACTACAAAAAACATCCTCTTCCAAGATACTAGATATCACATGGTCAGATCACGCGGCAATACTAGTATCCCTGAACAATTCCTACTGTTCAAGCACCACAAGGTTATGGAGGTGTAATATTAAAACTCTACAGACCTCTGGCCTTAAAAGCCAATTATCCCAGCATCTCCGGGAATTTTTCCAAATTAATGAACAATCAGTAAGCAGCCCTTGGACCCTGTGGAACGCCCATAAGGCATACATCAGGGGTATTTGTATTCAACAAAACTCGAGACAAAAAAAAAGAATATACCTCAAAATTAAATAACCTTCTAATAGAAATCCATTCTTCAGAATCCCAAAACAAGCGAGACCCTCAACAAGGAAGGTCAGACAAAATTATTAATTTGAGACACGCTCTAGGAGCACTGCTCCTAGAACAATCAGACCACCACTTAAAAAAACTCAAACTCACCTACTACTCCCAAGCCAACAAAATGGGGAAATACCTGGCAAATAGAATAAAACTCAAACAAGCAAAGGAAAGAATCAAATACCTAATACATCCCACCCATAAACATAAAATCACACACCCCCAAGACATAGCAAATTAATTTGCGAGATACTACGGAGACCTATACAATCTCAGAGAGGACAAAAACACCACCCAACCATCACCTCAGCATATCCAAGCATTCCTAGACAAAATAAAACTACCAAAACTAACAGTAGAACAAAACTAAGCATTAAATACACCCTTCACTCCACACGAAATTTCTAAAATTATCAAATCCCTCCCAAATGGAAAGTCCCCTGGACCAGATGGTATGCCCAATGAATATTATAAAATACACCACAAATCTCTGACACCCCTCCTTTCTAAAGTCTTCAGTCTAGCAGCAGATTCATCCTCTCTCCCCCCGGAGATGCTGAAAGCCTATGTAATCACACTCCCTAAACCAGGGAAGGAACCCAATACACCCTCCAATTTCCGTCCGATCTCACTCTTAAATTGCGACGTGAAAATTTACGCTAAACTATTAGCAAAAAGACTGATGCTGGTGTTGCCGCACTTGATCAAAAAAGACCAAACAGGATTTATAACTGGGTGTCAAACTTCTGATGCCACCAGAAGGGTGATAAATGTTATTAATATGGCTGAACGAACTAGAACGCCTTCTCTGCTTCTTGCACTGGATGCAGAGAAGGCGTTTGATAGGGTTTATTGGGGGTATATGTCACAGGTATTAACTAAGTTTGGTTTTGAGGGATTCATTTAGTCTGCAATCTTTTCCCTGTATTCAAACCCCTCATCACAGGTCTACACTTCTGGCACACTATCAGATCCCTTCATTATAACAAATGGCACTAGACAGGGATGCCCCCTTTCGCCGTCCATCTTTAACCTAACAATAGAGCCCTTGGCAGAATCCATTAGGTCGCATAATTCAATTGAAGGATTCAAAACACATAATCTCCATCATAAGATCAACCTGTTCGCAGATGACATCATCTTGATGCTCACAAACCCCCAACCATCTATATTAAAAGCACACCAAATTTTGCAACAATTCAGTGAAGTATCTTATTATAAGGTCAACACATCCAAATCAATAATACTAGACCTTGGCATACAACCCAAGGTCAAACAATCCATCCAATCACTACTCCCTTACCCTTGGAGCAAGGAGGGGATAAAATACCTAGGAATAACTCTAACATCCAAAACATCCCAGCTAATCAAGCTAAATCTACCCCCACTAATCTCCAAAATATCATCTGAAATGGATAGAATATCCAAAATAGAACTCTCTTGGGGAGGTAGGATTGCCTCCTTCAAGATGAACATTTTTCCACAGCTATTATACATTTTTCGCAACCTCCCCATCATAGTCCCACAAAAATACTTCTCCAAAATTAAGTCCGTAGTTACAAAATTCATTTGGCAAGCAAAAAAGCCAAGATTCAGTAAACAAATAATATTTAAACATAGATCATTTGGAGGAGCAGGAATCCCTAATATCCCTGACTACTACAGGGCAACTCAACTCGTTCCACTTAAAGAATGGTGGAACACCTCTGACCCCCCATTATGGAAAGAAATAGAGTTATCCCTAGCCCCTACCAGATATCTACAGTGGTTTATCATAGTAGATCATTGGAGCCCTTGGAAACAGTCCTCCATACCACTCACCTCAAAATCCACTCTGAAAGCATGGAGATCCTTAGACCACAAAATCAACGCTCATGATATCTCCCAATCAACCAGCCCCCCACTTAAAATATTGAGTAGCATGATCCCCATACTAAACACTTCTCATTGCGTATCTAAAGGGCTAACACGAATTCAACAGTTTTACGATAACCACACCCTAAAAACAACTAATTCAATAATAGAAGAATACCACTTACCCCCCACAGAATCATTCACCATTTCTAGAATCCGAAACTACTTACTCAAACATCCCTGGAGGAACATTAAAATCAACACTAAACTATGGAACTACCTCCACTCCTATGTTAATCTACAAAAGGATATTTCCACAATTTATAAAATCCTCCAAAACAATGAAACCCCTCTTAAAACACCAGTGATGCATAGGTGGGAAAAAGACCTCAAACAAACTTTCACACTCAACTCTTGGGACAAAGCCATACAATCCATACGCTCCGCTTCACACTGTGAGGCACATTGGGAAATGTCCCTCAAACTTTGGAACAGATGGCACTACACCCCCTTCAGATTAGCCAAATTCTATCTGGATATTTCCCCTAATTGCTGGAGAAACTGTGGCCAAACAGGAAACTTAGTGCATATTTTGTGGGATTGCCCAGCGCTCACGAATTTCTGGACACAAATCTTCCATCTTCTAGCTAGATGCACTGGTTTTTTTGTGGCTCCAAACCCAGGCTTGGCTATACTGAACCTGGGGTTGTACTTATACCCCAAGGAACATAGGCAGGTGGTGACCCATATACTAATATCAGCTAGATCTTTAATCCTTCAGAGATGGAAATCCATTCAGGCCCCAAATGTATGAGAGGTCAAAGCACTGGTTGAAACCAACAGGTCACTGGGGGCGTGGCCTGGAGCTCAATGCAGTGAGACGTGTTTAGTGTGAGCTCCGCACTTATCTCATCCTAAATAGAAATCCTGCTTGAAGGACGATATATCCTGGACATCCCTAGAGAGCCGAGGACTCAGGGAGTATGTCGCCACCAAAATCCGCCAAAGATGCGGCTAGTAAGCTAGCTAAATTCCGGCTACAAGACAAGGACGCCCAGGCCGAAGATGGCGCCGGAGCCGCGCCAGACACTGACCTCACGGCTTCCGAAGCCAGAGTACTGGAAGCCATAGCACTCTGCCAAAGCACCCTCACCACTAAAATAGACGAGGTCAAAATTGACGTCTCACTGATCCGGCAGGACCTGTCCACACTGAGAGACCGTGTAGGCGAAGCGGAGGACCGAATCAGCAACATGGAGGATGCCGTACATCCCCTGCAACACACAGCCGAACAGCTACAAAGACAAGTACAACAACTTGAGGCTAAACAAGACGATATGGAGAATCGCCTCCGCCGTTGTAATCTTCGGTTTATCGGTATACCGGAAAAGGCTGAGGGCGCAGACCCTTCTGGCTTCCTTGAAAACCTTTTGATTACCACCTATGGCCGGGAGGCCTTTTCAGTGATGTTCGCGGTGGAGAGGGCACACCGCATACCCGCCAAACCTCCCCCCCAAGGCGCCCCACCGCGCACCTTTATCGCAAAATTCCTAA
>BLSH010453948.1:18344-32026 GCA_018402905.1 Glandirana rugosa
ACCTCAAGTCTGCACACGAGAAGGCTAGAGGAAGAGTACGAAGAGATATTGTCATTGTTGTTTCAGTCGTTTCTCTTCGATGTTATGACAGTTCTCTTTCACTAGAAGGACCCAGTGACGTAAAGTGTACCTTAGGCAGTGGATTGGGGTCTAGCTCAATTTTGAGATGTTTTTAAACTTTTCGGTTCTTTACATGCCGTTGATGCACGGAAGGACCCCAATCACCCTATAACATCCCTGACCTAAGGTTTACGTAGTCTTGAATACCGGGGAGATATACTCCGATGGTGATGTTTGGGAAAGTTTGAGTGTGCCCTGTTACTTAACGTCTACTTCCTCGAATAATCAAAACAATGAGAAGCTCTTTTTATAGTCAGGAAGTCCAATGGCGGGAGCTTCAGACAAAATTTTAATAAGCTCCTTCATCTGCAATTCATTGTCCCATGTGAGCTTGAAATGGTTTGTAGTGGTAGCCTCATATAGAGGAGCCATAAGTTCTGATGCATTTGGAATCCAGTCCCTACAATATCCCACTAACCCCAAGAAGGCACGTAGTTGCCGTACATTTTTTGGCTTTTCAAATTTTTGTAGAGTTTTAACTCGACCTGGGGTTAGGTGACGGATTCCATGTGAAATGCAGTGACCCAGGAAGATCACTTTCTCTTGACAGTATTGTAGCTTCTCTTTGCTGACTTTGTTGTTACTGTTATAGAGAAGCATGAGAAGGCTTACTGTTTCTCTGCTACAAATGTCCTTTGTATCAGAACAAATAAGCAAATAGTCTATGTACTGGAGCAAAACTGTGTTTGGGTGTGAGGGGGACCAGCGGTCCAATACTTGCTTTAACGCAGTATTATATTCAGAAGGGCTACTCACACAGTCTTGGGGCAATCTTGTCCATGCTAACTTTTGGGCATCATGGGTAAATGAAAAAAGGTGCCAGCAATCTGCGTGTAGGAGCACTGAAAAAAAGCATTCGCAAGATCAATCACTGTAAAGCAGGTGCTGGAGGCAGGTATTCCACTTAGTAAAGTGTGGGGGTTTGGCACAATTGGGGTGTCTGCCTCAATTATATTGTTAATGGCTCTCAAATCATGCACCATGCGGTATATCACTTGCCCACCCTTCTTGTCTGGCTTTTTTGCAATTGGGAACAGGGGTGTATTGGCTTGGGACTTACAACAACCCCTGCTGCTTTCAGTTGAGTGATTTGATTCGCTATCTCCTCTGTCTGAGCAATACTCAGCTGGTACTGTTTAATCTGTGGGAGTTGGGCTCCTGGTTTAATTTTTATCATAACTGGGGTGCAGTCCAGCAGACCTACGTCATATTTGCTGGTGGCCCATAAATCAGCGGGAATCACTTCCAATTCTGGTGGGAATGGTGGGAATGGTGGAGTGGAGTCTTGGATTAAAAATACTCCACAGGCAAAATTTAGAACTTCTCCTGACAGACTACTGACCACTTGGACTCCTGCAGGAGTGTAGTCTATGCTTGCTTAAATTTGGTTCAAAATGTCAGCTCCTAAAAGATTGGTAGGAACTGTGTCTGAAACTAACACTTTAGTGACAATTTCTGTTTGCTGTCCTAGCCTGAGTTTAAGTGGCTTGGACTCAACCAAATCAGTAGAGGTCCCAGTTAGGCCAACACCAGAAATAACATTTTCAGATAATAATCCCGGAGGTAAGTCCTCTATATTAAACACGCTTCAACTTGCACCAATATCAATTAAACAGCTTAATTCTGTTTCTTCTCCAAGATAGGGGAGTTCTTGTAAAAATACTTTTACTCTGGCCTCGGGACCATTGTCTCCCCTATTTAACATGATTGACACTGGCATGCCATTTTCCTATGCCCGATCCACTGCTTTTGGCAGAGAACTGGGATCAGCATGAGGTGCCTCTAAGCTCCTTTCCAGTCTACGGTCAGGAAGATGGCAGAATTTGGCTATGTGTCCTTCCCCATTACAATTGTAGCATATGACTGGCCCCCGATTGCCATAATTTTTGAAATTGCCTTTGCCTCTTCCTCTTCCTTTTCCCCTCTGCAGCCAGAGGGAATGTCTGTCGGTCCTTGCAAGCTGATAGAGCGGAGGAGGGGAGTGTTACACACAGCCTCCCCCCCACCACTGATCTGCTTGACTTGACAGGGGACAGGGAAACTGCAGGGGCCCCCCATGCAGCTGGGGCCCCTGGGCTTTGCCCAGGGGTGCCCGCTCATTAAGACGGCCCTTCTTTGAAGACCCATATTATTCTGACTCCAACTGTTCCTTCTTCCCTTGCTGAGACCTCTATTCCTGGCCCTTATGAGCAGATATAAACACCGTGGACAGCCTTTATCAGATAGCTTGAACTGACCAGACACCATTTCTTCCAACAGCGGGTGTTTTTTTGCAAGCAGATCATAGCAGAACAACAAAATGTAACAGATGATTAAAATACAGTATCTGCAGGTCAAAACATGATAATGTGTTCCCGGATGTGAGCAGATTGCATGCACAAGACAGTGAAACAGGAAGTACATCACAAAGTGGGAGGGGATACATATATTAAAAAAGAAAATAAAGGTGCTACAACCAAAATAACCACAATATGGCAGTATAATAACCAGCAATATAAACATTACCATAACTATGCATAGCATTACATTTTACACAACAAGTGTAACAGCAGTCTGGCATTGTAAATACCACTATGTTACATCATAAAAGTAGTTATGCAATGCAAATAAACAATGGTGCAATTTGCATTTGAACAGCACTGCCCATCATTTGCTATTTGCTTGGCCACCTCGGGTTCTGCGTACTGTTACCATCCATGGCCCAAAAACATCTAGACCAACATGAATGAAAGGTGGGTCAGTACTTAATCTGCCAGCTGGCAAATCTGACATTTGCTGTTGCTAATGTTTCCCTCTTAGTTTGAGGCCTTGGACACAGTTGTGCAGTATAGTTGAAATCTGTCTTTTTGCTCCAACAATCGAAAGGCCTGAGGTTCTTATTGCACCCTCTGTGAAATGTCTTCCTTGGTGCTTAACCTTTTCATGGTAGTGCTGTATGAGCAAGGTGGAGGGATGATGATGACCAGGTATGATAAGAGGATTTTGTTCTTGCTCTCCCAACTTGGCCTTGTTTAAACGTCCACCAACTCTTCATATGCCATGGCTGTCAATAAATGGATTCAGGTTAGCAATTGGACTGTTTTTTGGAATGTCTTGCTTGTCATGGATACATTTCATTTCTGTGCTAAAGACATGACCCGGGTAGACCTGATGCTTACCCACATACCCATGTAACACCTTTAATATTAAATAAAAACCAACACACACTGTTTGGAGAAAAATGGCCGTTAGGCCATTTATTTAAACACAAACAACTTGTAAACATCTTTTATTAATCAGAAAAACATGTCTATTAGGCAGGTGGTGATCCCAGGAGGCCCCAAAACATCCATATCGCTTAATTTTTAATATCTAGCCACATTCCCAGCCGCAATACGCCGGCTCGGGTAAAACCATCTTCCAGTTAACCTGTGTAACTGGGACCAAACCATTGAGGACTCCATACCTACGATGGATCCTTCCAACCAAACCAAAATGTACGTCCTCCTGAGACCACGCCGACCACAATACCAAATAAAATTATTTCTCGGGAGGGGGGGTGGGGATTCGCTCCTTGCTCCCGCTCTGACCTGGGAGCCCCTGCCCTGTCTATAAATGCCTGACCCGCCCCCTTATGCTGAACTAGCCCTCCCCTGTGCCTCCTTAACCCCTTGTGCGCCCAGGGCACCCTGTCATGCGGACCCTGCGCTATTTCTTTTGCTTTTGCTGCGGGTCCCTCTTGACCCGGGTAGACATGATGCTTACCCACATACCCATGTAACACCTTTAATATTAAATAAAAACCAACACACACTGTTTGGAGAAAAATGGCCGTTAGGCCGTTTATTTAAACACAAACAACTTGTAAACATCTTTTATTAATCAGAAAAACATGTCTATTAGGCGGGTGGTGATCCCAGGAGGCCCCAAAACATCCATATCGCTTAATTTTTAATATCTAGCCACATTCCCAGCCGCAATACGCCGGCTCGGGTAAAACCATCTTCCAGTTAACCTGTGTAACTGGGACCAAACCATTGAGGACTCCATACCTACGATGGATCCTTCCAACCAAACCAAAATGTACGTCCTCCTGAGACCACGCCACCACTCTCGGGCGTAAAACCTTACGCCCGGGAGCCCCTCCACGCCCGCAGGGCCCTATTGATACCGTCCTGCAAGCCCAGGCTCCACAAGTCAATACCAACAGCATTTAAGTGTACCCCATCCCCCCTCAGGTACCGCCACGTGTCCGACTCCAAATCAGTGTGTCTGACCACAAACCCACCATTCCTGGCTATAAAGCGGCCGACTTCTTTATTCACTTTTACCCTAGCCTTATTAATTTTTGAAACCGACCTGGCAAAACGCCACGATGTTCTTGCAACGATGTCCGACCATATAAAAATGGTCCCCGGGAAATCAGCCTGTAAACGCAGGAAGTCAAATTTTATATCCCGTATGAGGTGTCTCATAGACCTAACCCCTAAGTCATTGCCACCCGCGTGAACCACCAAAATGTCCGGGGCCTTGTCTAACGCGACAAATTTTTCAAACTCCGGCAAAACTCGACACCACAGCAATCCCGGCATACCAATCCACCTCACCGTCGCCTCATCCCGGGATAGGCCCAGCTGATGACCGTTCGTTCGCACATCGGCCCGTTTCGCTCCCCAAAACACATACGAGTGCCCCAGCACCCAAACCAAGGCAGGTTCACCATCTGTAAAAGAACATTAAAACTAAATGACGCATCACCCCAACATCTGCCGGAAAGAACAATAACTTTATTTTATTTATTTATTTATTTATTTTTTTTACTTAAACATCTAAAATTAAACCCGGTCGAACATATAACTTGAAACGTGCTGACTCCCACCTGCCTATGCATCTTACCACAGAGTTGTCCAATCCCCACCTGGCTGCCTCAGTGGCAGCCCCGATACGGAAGGAGTGTGGTGAAAATTCCGTTGAAGGGAGGCCATCCGCCTCCAAACAACGTCTAAAAACCGCTGTGAACTGATAGACAGACAGAGGCCTACCGTCCTCATGTATCAAAAAGGATCCACTACCCCCCGGTCGAGAACGCAAATACCTATCCACCACCGACACCGGGCACATGAAAGATCCCCTAACTGGGAACAGGCGAACCCTAGCCCCTTTTCCTACCTGATCAGTTTTTGAACGCCGAATTCTAAGCACCACTGACCCATTTTCCCTGGTAACGTCACACACCTGAAGGCCGCCATGAACCGTCGTGCTGCTGCTAACGAGCTCCCTCACCCTAAAGGCCCCAAAGAAGGCTAAACTAAAAGCAGCGCGAAACAAAGATGCTTCGTATCTTGAGGAACAAATCTCGGACACCCTGGACCCCAAACTCTGAAGCATGAAAAACGTGACTGGTCTGTGGCGGTCTGGCTTAACGGAACCTTTTCTGTAGCCTTTTAATGCCTGCCGTATCTTAAACCCTTTTGTAACATCCCTGAAGCCTGACAACTTGGACCAAAAAGCAATTCCCGCTAGCTTACGGTTGAGGGAGGACCCATTTGCAAAATTCCTGCCTATAAAGTACAATAAAGCGACTTCTGCCTCCTCACTGCCCTCACCAACACCCGTCTCCAGCAATAACCGACTCCATTCAGACCAAGCCGCAGAATAAACCGCCCAGGTGCCCTCACTTACCGACCTCTGGATCAAACCTGCGGCGATTCCAAGGCTATCTCCGGACAGGGTGTTCCGTGTTGCTCCGCTCCCGGTGCCAACTCCCGAAACCTGTCCAGCTGAAAGCGAGACAAGGCGTCCGCAATTTCATTAGTTGTCCCCGGCAGATGTACCGCGTACAAAAACACATTTTCTTGTAGGCAGCGTAACACCAAATGGCGTAATAAGCGCACCACTGGTGGGGACGCTGCCGATAAGCGATTGATCACTTGAACCACCCCCATATTATCACAATGAAGCCTAACCTTTTTGTCACGGAATACCTCACCCCACACTTCTAACGCCACCAGTACCGGAAACAGTTCTAACAGCACCAAATTTTTACAAAAACCCATTTCATGCCACGACGCCGGCCAACTCTCCGCGCTCCATTTACCTCCAAGGAACGCACCATAACCTAAAGACCCCGCCGCGTCCGTGAAGAGTTCCAGATCAAAATTACTTACCGGGCCCTGTTGCCAAACCGACCGGCCATTAAAATTCTGCAAGAACATGTCCCACACTTGTAGGTCAGCCCTATGCTCCCCAGACAACGTCACAAAGTGACGAGGGGATGAAACACCCGACGTCGCAGACGATAGTCTTCGACAGAAAATCCTGCCCATCGGCAGAATCCGACAGGCAAAATTCAACTTACCCAACAGGGATTGAAGAGCCCTCAGTTGAATCTTGCGCCGTCCCACAGCTTCACGGATCTCTTGTCGGAGGGCCAACAACTTGTCCTCCGGCAAGCGACATTCCATGGCCACTGAATCAATAACCACGCCCAGAAAGGTAAGGCACGAAGATGGACCTTCCGTCTTGTCCGCCCCTAGGGGAATTCCGAACCGCTCCGCGATATGCTGCAACGTGGCTAACAAGACCCTACACAACTTATGCTCAGGGGGTCCTATACATAGGAAATCGTCCAGATAGTGTATGACTGAACTAACCCCAGACACTTCCCGGACCACCCATTCTACAAAGGAACTAAAATGTTCAAATAACGCGCAAGAGATGGAACAACCCATAGGAAGGCAACGGTCCACATAGAATTGCTCCATCCACCTGCAACCCAACAAATGAAAGCTCTCCGGGTGTACCGGGAGCAGCCGAAACGCCGACTCTACATCCGCTTTCGCCATGAGAGCACCCCGACCGTACCGTCTCACCCATTGGATCGCCGCATCAACAGAGGTATATGACACCGCACAGGCCTCTGGATCAATGGCATCGTTAACAGAGCCCCCCTTTGGAAACGACAGGTGGTGAATCATCCGGAACTTGCCCGGCTCCTTTTTAGGAACCACTCCCAGAGGAGACACCACCAATTCATCCAGCGGGGGGCAGCAAAAGGGGGGCCAGCCATCCGTCCCAACTCCACCTCCTTAGCCAACTTCTCGGACACTACTTCCGGGTGCAGCCTGGCGGAACGCAAATTATCAGCGAAAGGGGGGAAAACGGTTAAGGAACACGGAATCCGGAAACCGTTCTCAAACCCCTCTTCCAACAGGCTCGCCACCGCCCTGTCAGGGTACCTACTTAGAAAGGGGCGCAGCATGTGGACGTTCACCGGCGTCCTCCCCTTTTCCCGCAGAATCGGCGGTGCGCCCCTTCCCCTGCCTAACACAGCGGGACAAAGAATGCCCCCCGCCGCATCCCGAACACTCGTGTCGGAATCGGCAACTGCCCCCGAAACGACAACCCCCTTCGTTGTATTGCCAGCACAACCCCTTACATTTAAGGACCGGCTGTCCTGGGGTCCCCGTACCGCCGCCCCCCCCTGGAAAAAACGAGGGGGGCCCCGCCCTAGCGGGCATCATCAGCCTCATCCACAAGCTGATATCTTTGTGGTCCCACCGCATGGCCGGGCGCAGAGCCTTCCGTTGCCGGAACTGCTCATCATATCGCAGCCATGCCAGCCCGCCGTAAACCCGGTGAGCCTCGCTAATGGCATCCAAATAGCAAAACAAAGGGGAACAGCACTCAGGTTGCTTTTCCCCTATCACGCTTGCCAAAATAGCAAACGCCTGTAGCCAATTGGAAAACGTCCGCAGAATAAACCGCGCGCGCCGACGGTCCTCCTCGTCGCGGCGCGACTCCTCCGACCGCACCCGGTCCAGGTTAAAACGTTCTAAAGGAAGTAAGGAAAATATGTCTATGTACTCACCTCTCCATATCCTGTCCCTTACCTCCTGTTTCAGGTGAGCCCCCAAGGGCCCCTCAAAACACACATAAACCTCCCCCCTTGCGGCCTCAGAAATCCCCTCGGCCGCAGTCGGCACCACCTCCCCGGCACCCGCTACCGGCGCCTGGGGGGAGTGCACAACCTCTGGGGAGCCGACCGCCCGTGCGGGAGGCGTAACCCATGCCTCCGTGGGCCTGCCTAAAATACCCACCACCGGTGCTACCCCAGGCGCAGCGGTCACAACCCCCGCTTCGTGAGGGGGAGAACCCGCTAATCTGGCCGCTAGGGCCGCCCTATTAACTCCCAATAATAAGCATAAACTATCACACATGACAGAAAGGGAATGTGGTAAAGACTCACCAGGCTGCCCGGGCGGGGCCCCCACAGCCGCTGATCTGGACTCCACCGCCGCCGACCCTTCCGCATCCGCGTCTTCTGAACTGGACCTTTCGCCCTCAGATCGAGGCGACGATCTCCCCTGGCGTGGGCGGATGACAGGATCAACTGGGGAGCCAGGCCGTTGCTCTTCCGCACACCTCACCGAAGGCCTCCTCCCGCGACCCGACCATCTCCTCTTGGTGGTGGACTCACCCCGGCCGTGCCCAACATCCTCTTCTGGACCGGCCGCACTGCGCGTGCGCCGTGTGGAAGTGCCTGCCGCTCCCCCCGACTGACAGGCACCACCGCTACCGCTTCCACGCCGAGTCGGCCCCCTGGCCGGGACATCGCCAGACGGGGCCACCGCAATCAGGTCACTCCCGCGTCGCCCAGGCGGGGCGGGGGATCCAGACACTGCCCTGCCCCGCCTGGCAGAGCTGCGCCTGTGAAGGGGATTCCTCCTGGGGGACTGGCCCGCTGAAGGCTGAGGAGGCCGGGTCGGTCCTTCCAGAGGGTCCGCTACCGGGCTCCCGGGGTGGCGCCTCGCTCCCGGAGAGGTGGCCGGACTGTACCGCTCCGGCGGCCGCGACCGCCGAGCGCGTGCCGGTGCCCGCCCCCCGTCATCGGACTGGTCCACTCCCATCTCCTGCATCCGTTCCTGGAGCCAGCCCGCGCTGCGATGAGCCGCGGCCGTGCAAAGCTGGCGCAGCAGGTCTTCCACCTCCATGAGGCCTAGTCAGCAACGCAGGCAGCGCAGGTCCTCTCAGATTCGCTCCTTGCTCCCGCTCTGACCTGGGAGCCCCGCCCTGTCTATAAATGCCTGACCCGCCCCCTTATGCTGAACTAGCCCTCCCCTGTGCCTCCTTAACCCCTTGTGCGCCCAGGGCACCCTGTCATGCGGACCCTGCGCTATTTCTTTTGCTTTTGCTGCGGGTCCCTCTTTCTGTTGTTCACTGCGTATTATGATCAGTTCATTTTCAGCAATGTCTTTGCAGAAAGAGGTTTTTGGCATCAGTGCCAGCCTTGACAGTCATCATCATTGATACTGTCAAGGCTAACCTTGCAATAGTGCGTACAAGCCTTGTCCACTACATTCGAAGCGTTGAGAACTCAAGGTGAATCTTTGACAAGAGTCTTAACCTTAGACCGAATCTCTGTATCGTTGTCAGGTTCTAGAAGACTGAAGCCCTCAGGTGTGGTTTCTTCTGAATGATCCAGCAGGAATTCAGGTCCTGTTAACCAAGAATAATTGGCAGATACTGGCCTAGTGGCATGATCTGCAGGATTAAGCTCCGATGGAACATGATGCCATTGTTCAGGTATTGAGGATTTTCTGATTTTTTCTACATGGTTGCTGACAAGGTTGCTGACATAGACATAGAAGCATTTTGTCCAATTGTACATGTAGCCCAAAACAACTTTGCTGTCTGTGTAGAATTTGATGTCGTCTCTCTGAATGTCTAGCTCACGCAGTATAAAATCTGCAATTTCTATGGCTAGCACAGTTCCACAAAGTTCAAGATTGGGAATTGTGTGCTCAGGCTTAGGTGCTAACTTAGCTTTGTCAAACAGAAACCCTACATGGGTTTGATTGTGAGAATCTCTTACCTTGAGGTAGGCAACGGCTGCTATGAGAAGCTGAAGTGTAGCAGCGTGGTATACTTATAGAAGAAAAGAAAAGAAAAGAAAAAACGCGCTCAATTCCTGTAAAGCAGCAGCCTAATGCACAATCAGTATATCTTAGGTTATATTAAATAAGCAGTGTGTTATGTCAATTCCATCTAAGGCATGTAGAGATTGTTTCCAGGACTTCCACTTTGAATATTTATCTGTTGGTAGCGGAGCATCCTAATCTTGAATAGTCTCTGATAGCTGTCTTAATAAGGATTTACTTTGTATGGTGATGGGAGCCGCAAATCCCAGTGGATCGTATAGACTGTTCACCACCGACAGAACACCGTGTTTGGTGAATGGCTTGTCTGCAGGACAGCCAAAGCTGTCTTTAACTGGTTCCCGACTGCCTCGCGTACTGCTGCACTGTGCACTGTTTATATACGGCACTTCGCACAGGCACAGCTAGCGGGTGAGTGCGGTCCGCCGTTAACGATCTCGGTAAAGCGCTCCCTTTGGAAACGCTTTACCATGTGATCAGCCATGACCACTCACGGCTGGTCACAGTGTAAACAGGAAGAGCCATTTATCAGCTTTTCCTGTACTCGGGTCTGCAGACCTGAGTAGAGGAGAGCTGATCGGCTGCTCTACTGACAGGGGGGTTTGTGCTGAGGGTTTATCAGCGCAGCCCCCCCTCGGATCGCCACCCAAGACCCCCAGGGAGCCTGCCCAGATACCAACATGGATGTGCCCACCCAGGACCACCAGGGAGCCGACCAGGGACCGCCAGGGAGCTGATCCTGACCGCCAGGGAGTCTACCCTAAACCACAAGGTAAGGGGCACAGTGCCCAACATGGATGGCACTCAGTGCCACCTTCAGATGCCACCCTAGACCACCAGGGAAATGTTCCCTATCATTACATTTGTCACCTGCTGTCCACCAGTGCCCCTATCAGTGCCCATCAATGCCACATATCAGTGCCCAACAATGCCACCTATCAGTGCCCAGTGCCGCCTATGAGTGCCAATCAGTGCCACCTATGAGTGCCCATCAGTGCCCGTCAGTGCTGCATATCAGTGCCCATCAGTTCTGCATATTAGTGCCACCTATCAGTGTCCATCAGTGCTGCTTATCAGTGCCACCTATCAGTGCCCATCATTGCTGCATATAAGTGTCTCATCATCATTGCCCATCAGTGCCAATCAGCACTGCCTCATCAGTGCCCGTTATTGTAGCCTCATCAGTGCCCGTCAGTGATGGAGAAAATGCACTCATTTAGAAAGTTTTGTGACAGAAACAGAGAAAAACGTTTCTTTTTTTCAAAATTTACGGTCTTTTTTTATTTGTAGCACAAAAAATAAAACCCGCAGTGGTGATCACATACCCCCAAAAGAAAGCTCTATTTGTGGGAACAAAATGATAAAAATTTTGTTTGGGTACAGTGTCGCATGACCGTGCAATTGTCATTCAAAGAGCAACAGCACAGAAAGCTGAAAGTTGCTCTGGTAGGGAAGTGTTCTAAGTGCCTGGTATTGAAGTGGTTAAACATACACATCTACAAAGCAGGCTGTAGGAATTATACCACATGTTTTGATTATTCTGACTCCAACTGTTTTAATAGTGATGTCTATCCTTTGCTGAGATCTCTATGCCTGGCCTGTATAAGCAGATGTAATCACCGCGGACAGTCTTTATCAGATAGCTTGAACTCACCAGACACCGATTCTTCCACCAGCGTGGGTTTTATTGCAAGTAGATCATAGCAGAACAACAAAATGTAACAGATGATTGAAAGACGGTATCTGCAGGTCGCGGATGCGAGCAAATTGCATGCGGCCTATAGTGAAGTGACCATATCTTTCCTCACAAGACAGTGGAACAGAACAGGAAGTACATCACAGAGTGGGAGGGGACACAGATAAAAAAACAGAAAGGGAAGGTGCTACAACCAAAATAACCACAAGATGATGGTATAATAACCAGAAAAATAAACATTACCATAACTATGCATAGCATTACATTTTGCACAACAAGTGTAACAGCACACATATCCCACCCCAATCACACCTTCTACATTGCACTGCTTGGACAGCCTGTTATCAGGTCTAATCACTTTGTAGGAGGAGGCCTCCACTGCACAGGCATCACCGCCCGATGACAAAGGGGAACCAATTAAAAATGATAAATGTGTTAGTTGACACGCACAGGTGGCCAGTTGTCAAACCGCCCTTCCAGGCCTGACACCAGAAGATTGCATCTCCTCTTCAGCCAGTGACATGGATCTGTTCCTACCCATCCTGGCTCCACACTACAAAGTCATTTTAAGGCTAACAATGCAGAACACTAAATACATTCCACCAGTTGTCTAGCACAGCACATTTGTTTTGCTTCAACCCATAGGTATGAAGGGAGATACCACACACATGTGAGGCCTTGCTACTTACGTGGTCCAGTCCCTGTCCCTAGGAAAGCCCTAGAATAGGGACCCCACGTAGAAGGGCATATTTAGACAGACACCAAACAACCCTTCCCACTGGAACCCTCCGTCACTGGCCAACACTTTCCCCATCCCGAACTGCCTTCTGTATACTGATTTTACACAAACACTTGAAACTGTGATGGCACGCATGAGCCTATTTTCATTAAGTGGCCAGACCAGCCTTTGCGGAACAAACGGACGTATGTGCTGAGTGCAGTTCATCATATTGGAACAAATATGTTACATTGGTCTGCATTAGAGGTATAATTTACACAGTCATGTTCATTACAATGGAAGATTCAGTTAAGGGCCCACTAGTTGAACACAAGTCACTCAACTCCTCCATAGTATAGTGTCAGGGCTGGGCTCTCTGCCCTCCCTTCTCAGTGCTCAGGTTGCTCAGCCGTCGGTTAATTGTCAGCACTCATTGTTCCACAGTGGCTCACCTGGTAATCATTTCCTGCTCATCAGTCCAGCCTACAGCCAGCCCCTTCTGGCTATTTAAACTCCCTGGTTCATTCCTTGGATGTCTTCACCTTTGTCAATCTGGAAGCTCTCTGCTGCTGTGTTCCTGTTGAAGGCTTGCCTGGCTGACGTCCCTTCTGGTCCCTGATCCTGTCTGCTGCCTCTGACTATGCTGATCTCTGGCTTTCTGATTTACTGGCATGTTCTGACTACCCGCATTAACCGCCTCAGGACCGCCCACCGTCAAATGACGGCGGAGCGGTCCTGCTCTCACAGTGGGTGGACGTCATATGACGTCCTCCCTTTAAGCCGGGATTGCGCGCGATCGGGCGCGAGCATCCCGGCTCTGTCGGTGTCGGCGTGTCCCCAGGACACGCCGCTTCACCGACAGGGGTGAACAGCCATTGGTTATGGCTGTTCACCACATGATCGGCTGTGACGAAGTCACAGCTGATCACAAACGGCACGCCCGCCGTTCGCACGGCGCATGCGCGCGATCGGGAGCGCGCTGCGCGTGCGTGTCAGTGGCGGCGTGTTCCTGGGGAACACTGCCTGTCACCGACACTAGTATCAGCCCCCTGCCGGTGGCTGATACCTTGTGATCGGCTGTGATCTACTTCACAGCCGATCACATCCAGTGTAAACAGAGCGGTAACTCACTGTTACCAGCTCTTCTCTCCTCACACAGTGTCCAGTGTGAGGAGAGAAGAGCTGGGATCAGTGGGTTACTGATCTGTATAGTACAATCACACTGACACTG
>BLSH010453948.1:33012-48345 GCA_018402905.1 Glandirana rugosa
TAAACATCACCTGTAAAAGTCTCACACATGTGGTATCGCCATACTCGGGGGGAGTAGTAGAATGTATTTTGGGGTGTAATTTTTGCTATGTACATGCTATGTGTTGAAAATTGCTTATAAATGGACAACTTTGTGTAAAAAAAATGCGTTTTCATTTTTTTCCCACATTTTCCAAAAACTACTGGAAAAAAATGAACCGTTCAAAAGACTCATTATGGCTCATAGATTATTAGTTGGGGTGTTTGCTTTCCAGAATGGGGTCATTTTGTGGGCAATTCCATTGTCCTGGTGCTCCAGGGCCTTCAAAAATGTGATAGGTCGTCATGACATTAGATGTGTAATTTATGTCCCTAGAATACCTGACGGCGCTCCCTGCATGTTGAGCCTCTGTATGTGGCCAGGCTGTGAAAAAGTCTCAGACATGTGATATCGCCATACTCAGGAGGAGCAGAAGAATTTGTTTTGGGGTGTAATCTGTGGTATGCATATGCTGTGTGTGAGAAATAATCTGTTACAATGACCATTTTGTAAAAAAAAAAAAAAAGAAAAAAAAAATATTAATTTTGCAAAGAATTGTGGGAAAAAATTACAGCTTCAAAAAATTCACCATGCCTCTTACTAAATACCTTGGAATGTCTACTTTCCAAAAAGGGGTCATTTGGGGGGTAATTTTACTTTCCTGGCTTGTTAGGGTCTCAAGAAATGAGATAGGCTGTCAGTATATCAGGTGTGATCAGATCTGATCAATTTTCAATGATTGGCACCATAGCTTGTAGACTCTATAACTTTCACAGGGACCAAATAATTTACACTTATTTGGGTTATTTTTACCAAAGATAGGTAGCAGTATAAATTTTGGCCAAAATTTACAAAGAAAAATTACTAATTTGCTAAATTTTATGACCGAAACAAAGAAAAAGGCATTTTTTCAAAAAAATTTCAATCTTTTTTTATTTATAGCACAAAAAATAAACCCCCTCCTAGTGATTAAATACCACCAAAAGAAAGCTCTATTTGTGTGAAAAAAAGGACGCAAATTTCATATGGGTACCGTGTTGCATGACTGAGTAATTGTCATTCAAAGTGTGATAGCGCTGAAAGCTGAAAAATGGCCTGGACAGGAAGGGGGTTTTCGTGCCAGGTACCGATGTGGTTAACTACCGTACCCTGGCTATGTTTTGACTACATTTACTATTTGTACCATTTTACCATTATAATAAAAGGTGTGATTTTAACTGCATTTTCTGTCTCTGTCTGATTCATGGTTCCTGACAATGAGGTAGCTTGAGATGAAGTAGCAGATTGGGCTATTCAATGGTGAGGTGGGAAGTGACCTCACCTCCAGCCAACACACCACTGCATGCAATTAACCCCACAAATATTGGCCATTACTTCACACATAAATATAGTGCCTAACTGGAGCAGCTGGAGGGTGTATGTCCAGCCCTATGCAAATTGTGACTTTAACAAAAGCAATGTGTCCTAAAAATGAAGGGCAATATATGTTATTTATAAAAATGGTATCTTACTTTAATGGCACTTATATTATATACCTTGGAACAAATATAGTTATCTAAAATACCATAATCACACATACGTTTAAAACACTAAAATGGGCCTTGCAGGACATGGTGACACAGCACGCCACATCTCGGTGTCCACCCAGGTCAATCTTCGGCACGGCTTCTCCAAGAGTTCATCAAAGAGTGTGACCGACATCCTTGTAAAATTAAAAAATTTGTCAGAATGTATGCGCAGTTGTGCAAACATCTTCATGAAGTACCCCACTGACAGCCGCTGGGATGCCAGAGGATGGGTCCAGAAGCGATGTCGCCTGCTGCATCACTCCTCCTCCAACTGCCTCCTTCTCTGCATCCTCCACAAGATGATGAGCAGGATTGCTTCATTGATCTTCTGGACAACAGGATCCATCGTGAAAAATCAGAAGAAACCGCGAAATCGCAAACTCCAACAAACTAAACTCTCTCCTCTCTCTCTCCAACCAAAATGGCACTGTCACATGATCTCAAACCTTTTTAAATTATTTTTCCTTGACATTGTGGGTAATTTGGGAGTGGAAAATAGCAGAGGGATGTCTTTTAAAAAAAAAACGTGTCTTTGTGCTGACGCTCAATAACGCGCATTGACGCCAATGCAAAACGCCAATAAAATCAAGTTTTTAACGCCGCGTTTTCCATGGCGTCGTTAACGACGTTACAGCTTGTTTTTAATAACACCGGTGTGTGTGAGGCCTTCGATTTTGTGGGAATTTCAGAGACTTGGTTTAACAGCTCTCATGATTGGCTGGCCACCATTCAGGGTTATTCCCTATATTGCAGAGACAGGGAGGGTAAAAAAGGGGATGAGTTTGCTTGTATATCAAAAATGATGTTCAAGTAGATGTTAGGGATGACATCACAAATGGAGCAAGGGAGGAGGTGGAATTGTTATGGGTTGAGCTTCATAGGGAGGAAACCAAGGGAAAAGTAATACTGGGTGTATGCTATAGGCCCCCTAACCAGACAGAGGAGGGGGAGGAGGAACCCTCTATCACAGTTTGGAATGGCGGCAAGGATGGGAAGTGTCATTATAATGGGGGATTTTAATTATCCATATATAGACTGGGCGGAAGGAACTGCGCATTCATCTAAGGCTCGTCATTTCCTGAATGTCTTGCAGGACAATTTCATGGGTCAGATGGTAAATGCGCCAACAAGAAACAAAGCGTTACTAGACCTATTGATTACTAATAATACAGACCTAATAGTGGATGTGGAAGTACGGGGCAAAACAGTGACCACAGGTCAATTAGTTTCAGTATAAATCACACAAATAGGAAACACAAGGGTGATACAAAAACACTGAATTTCAAAAGAGCCAACTTCCCTATACTACGCTCTTTGCTAGAAGATATTAAATGGGACAAAATCCTAGGAACAAAGAACACGGAGGAAAAATGGGAGTGCTTTAAGAACATATTAAATAAAGGTATTGGCAAGTGCATTCCTCTCTGCTTCCCCCCACACCCCAGAGAAGTGACACAGATAGTGTCATGTGATTCACAGACATATTGGGAGATGTGCACTCACAGTTGCAATGCGGAGGGGAGAGAGGGAGACTTTCAATACCTGGAGCAGGAGAAAATCCCGGTCGCACTGTCCTACTGCTCGCTCTACTGGCCGCATCCATTCTCCTTCACTGTAAACAGGATGGCCAATCACAGCGGTAGGGAAGATGATAAAACTGTGTGGGGAGCAGTGGCGGCTCATTAATAGGGGGCGCCTGGATGGCGCCCCCACTGGGAAAGAGGGGAAAAAAATAAAAAGTGTTCAGAGTTCGACCGACCCCTTTAAAAGTGGCGCCGATACAGTGTTTTGTTGGATTTTTTCAGCTACTTGCTGTCTGCTGATAACAATTAGTCAGCCCATTGGTCAGAAGTAAAAGTGTATGTGTGTGCGCTAGAGAGGCGCATGCACCTACACTGATTGGCTGCCATGAGCACTGGACTGCCAGTGATTGGCTATGTCATGGTGCGGTGGGTGGGGGCAGGACTGTGGAGGACGTGCTGCTGGACATGTGATGACTCCACGCAGGCGCAGCACCCACCAAGTTTCCCTTCGCCCGTCCTCCTCGCATGTCGCATCTGCTGGCCAACTCCGAGCTGAGGACAAACTTGCAGTGCCAGTGCCACTCGAGTGCCGACCGTGCCAGTGACTCCAGTCCCACTCCAGCAAGTGCAGCCAGCCAGACACCACTGAGTCCGTCCCAGCCTTGGAGCCATGGCCACACGGGAATAGGGATTTGAATCCGGAAAGCCAGGGCCACAAGCCTGAAGTGAAGCCAGGCTGCCAGGTACATATTTACCCCACCTGTGTTACTGGCTGCATTTTACCCCACCTGTGTTACTGGCTGCATAATACCCCACCTGTGTTACTGGCTGCATAATACCCCATCTGTGTTTCTGGCTGCATAATACCCTACCTGTGTTACTGCCTGCATAATAGGGATGGGCCGAACACCTCCCGGTTCGGTTCGCACCAGAACTTGCGAACAGGCAAAAAGTTTGTGCGAACACGCGAATGCCATTAAGATCAATGGGACTAGAACATGAAAGATCAAAAGTGCTCATTTTAAAGGCTTATATGCAAGTTATTGCCATAAAAAGTATATGGGGACCCGGGTCCTGCCCTAGGGGACATGAATCAATGCAAAAAGTTTGAGCAGTGATTATAATAATGCTTAACCACTTGCTTACTGGGCACTTAAACCCCCTCCTGCCCAGACCAATTTTCAGCTTTCAG
This sequence comes from Glandirana rugosa, assembly GCA_018402905.1. Classification (NCBI taxonomy): domain Eukaryota; kingdom Metazoa; phylum Chordata; class Amphibia; order Anura; family Ranidae; genus Glandirana; species Glandirana rugosa. Next base: position 37,314 of record BLSH010453948.1, read on the forward strand.
TGCACTCACACTTTGAATGACAATTACTCAGTCATGCAACACTGTACCCATATGAAATTGGCGTAATTTTTTTCACACAAATAGAGCATTCTTTTGGTGGTATTTAATCACCGCTGGGTTTTTTTATTTTTTGCGCTATAATTAAAAAAAGACCGAAAATTTTGAAAAAAAAAAACACATTTTTGCAAACTAGTAATTTATCTTCATAAATTTTGGTCAAAATTTATAATGTTACATATCTTTGGTAAAAATAACCCAAATTAGTGTATATTATTTGGTCTTTGTGAAAGTTAGAGAGTCTACAACCTATGGTGCAAATCACTGAAAATTGATCACACCTGATGCACTGACGGCCTATCTCATTTCTTGAGACCCTAACAAGCCAGCAAAGTACAAATTACACAAAGTTGTCCATTTATAAGGTATTTCCAACACATAGCATGTACAAAGGAAAAATGACACCCCAAAATACATTCTTCTACTGCTCCTGAGTCTGGCGATACCACATGTGTGAGACTTTTACACAGCCTGGCCACATACAGAGGCCCAATATTGAACTAGCACCTTCAGGCGGTTTAGAAGCATAAATTACACACCCTCATTTCTCAACCACCTATTGCAATTTTGAAGGCCCTGGAGCACTAGGACAATGGAAATGCCCACAAAATTACCCCATTTTGGAAAGCTAACACCCCAACGTATAATCTATGAGGTATAATGAGTCTTTTGAATGGTTCATTTTTTTCCAGAAGTTTTTGGAAAATGTGGGAAAAAAATGAAAACGCATTTTTTTACACAAAGTTGTCCATTTGTAAGGTATTTCCAACACATAGCATGTACAAAGGAAAAATGACACCCCAAAATACATTCTGCTACTCTTCCTGAGTATGATGATACCACATGTGTGAGACTTTTACACAGCCTGGCCACATACAGAGGTCCAACATTGAACTAGCACCTTCAGGCCTTTTAGAAGCATAAATTACACGTCTCATTTCTCGACCACCTATTACAATTCTGAAGGCCCTGGAGTACCAGGACAATGGAAATGCCCACAAATTGACCCCATTTTGGAAAGCTAACACCCCAATGTATAATCTATGAGGCATAATGAGTCTTTTGGATGGTTCATGTTTTCCAGAAGTTTTTGGAAAATGTGGGGAAAAAATGAAAATGCTTTTTTTTTTACACAAAGTTGTCCATTTATAAGGTATTTCCAACACATAGTCCAGGTAGCAGCAGAGGTGTGGTCAGTTCATTCGGCAGGCAGAGGCATGATGGCAATAAGTCCTACAGGCAGCAGTCAGAAGTAGGGCCTCGGTCAGGACATAATGGGGACACCCAATCTCTTTGAAGCCGAGTCTCCAGACCCTAATCTTGGAGAGAGAAAACAAAAACAATGTTTTCTTCTTCCAGAAAAAAAACATTTTGGAGCCCCTCACATATGTGAGACCCCTGTGTTGTGAATCATCCAACTGCTCCAGTTGCAGGGTACAAGATCCATCCAAGAGGCAGGCAAAAAACGTGGTCAAACAGTCCAAGGTCAGTTCCAGATCAGGCAAAAGTATGCACAAAATCGGTAGGCAGAAGCATGGTCGCATAACAAGTCAGGGTCAGTTCCAGAGCAGGCAGTGGCATAAGGGGTGCGAACTGGAAAAAAGAACTGAGGAATCAATAATTGACTAGGGTGTGATAACACTGGAAGCAGTCACCTATGCATAGACCTGGTTGGGAAGGGCACTGGGCACAATGATAAGTGGTGTCTCTTCTAACTCCTGCACTAGTGCACACCCAGCATTTTTTCTGGCGGTTTTGGCCTGTTGGTCTGGGAGGTATTTTATCGGGGAAATGTCGCTCGGAGAGTCTACTACACACATCGGATCTAATATTTTCTGGTGGGCCGTTGGGGTATAGAAGTGTGGTGATGATATCCTCCTGGTAGCCAAGGAAGGGTTTGGGGTTTACTGTGGAATTTCGATATATGACTTAGGTATTGTATATGGCCAAATGAAAAAAAATAGGTGGCAACTTTTTTATACCAGTGGTATGTTCTTCTTGTAGGTAAATAGTGTTCCAACATTTGATCGTTTAGGTCGAGTCCTCCCATGTACAAATTGTAATTGTTGATACAGGTGGGTTTCTGTATTGGGCCATTTCTTCTGGGGATCTCTACCAATGAATTGTTATGTATAGATGATAACATATACACATCCCTTCTGTCCCTCCACTTCACAGCCAGAATTTCCTCATTCCGCAGACTCGCCGTCTCTCCTTTTCCAAGCCTCATGTTGACGAGTCTTTGAGGAAACCCCTTCTGATTTTTTTCTGGCTGTGCCACAAGCTGGTATACTCTTCTTGTAGAGGTTCCATGAAAAAGGGTAAACTGGTATAAAAATTATCCACATACATACTTTGTCCAGGAGTGGGTAAATTAGTTGCCAAACAATTTTACCGCTTGTACCTAAATATTCTGGGCAATTAGGGGGATTCAGCTGGGAGTCCATCCCTTCTTAGACTTTGAAGGCGTAAACGTACCCCGTGGTTCGGTCGCACAATTTATATACCTTCACCCCATAGCGGGCCCTTTTACTGGGGATATATTGTTTCATTCCCAGCCTGCCGCAAAATTTCACCAAGGATTCATCGATGCATATATGCTGGTCCCGGGTAAATAATTGGGGGAATATTTCAGAAAAATGATTGAGAATTGAGCGAATCTTATAAAGCCGGTCATAATATGGGGCATTTCGGGGAGGGCACTGGGTATTATCGCTAAAATGGAGAAATCTCATGATCATGAGAAATCTTTTCCTGGGCATTATTGATGAGAAGACCGGCATGTAATAGATGGGGGCGGATGGACCAGTAGGAGCGGAGTTCATTTTTGTTGTTAAATCCCATGCAGAACATGAGGCCCAAAAAAGTTTTGAACTCTTCCACCGTTACATCTCTCCACTCAAAGGGACGGGAATAATATGAGTTTGGATTATCCTGGATAAATTGTTGTGCATATAGGTTGCACTGGGCCACAATGGATCGCAGCATGTCCTCTGTAAAAACCAAATCAAAAAAATGAATGGGAGAGAAATTTTCTGTGTCCATCTGGACTCCTGGTTGGGCAGTAAAAGGGGGAATCCTAGCTTCTTCTGAATTAGGAGGAAGCCACAAGGGGTGCTGGAGTGAGTAGGGAAGGCCAGCATGGGACCTAACCCTTTGGGGCTGAGCTACAGCGGGGCTGTTAGGAATAGTCCCTCCAGTGGGTGGCACTGTGGCTCGGGGATCCATGGGCTGCAGTTCCAGTGTCCGCCAGCGGGTGTCAGTAAAGGGCTCATCTTGTGGTGGCACTGTGGCTCCTGGATCCATTGGCTGCAGTTCCAGTGTCCACCAGCGGATGTCTCCCAGTAATCACAGGCTCATAAGTCACCACCTGATGCTCCTTACAGGAAGGATATTTAAACCCTGTTTACCATATGCTTAGTGCCTTGGTGTTTGTCCTCCATGTGCCTCTGTATCCCGAATCCTGAACCCTGTATATGTAATCCTGAATGCTGTTTCTGGAATCCTGAATCCGGTATCTGCCTTCCTGAATGCTGTATCTGGAATCCCGAATCCTGTATCTGGAATCCTGAACCCTGTATCCTGAACCCTGAATCTACTCCTGGCCCCATATCTGCAGTCTGATCCTGTCTTACCGGCTTTCCCGTCATCTGTTCCTGGTTTCTGCCTTATCTTGCTCCCTGCCCCCTCTGATTGATCTCCCATGCATGACCCTGGCCTGGCTACATTTACGGTTTGGACATTTCCCTATACCTCTTTTAGCAGTTTACACTATTTCTGTTGCTGTGGTTGTTTACACTGCTTATTATATTAGATGTGCGTTTGGATCACCATTCTACTTATATCCTTAATAAATCACTTTATTCACTTTATGTTGTGTCTGGTATTCTCTGTGCAGTTCACACATTTCTGGTCACACCAGTTCCTGACAGGTGCTGGTGGATGGCACTGGGTTGCTGGTGGATGGCACTGGGGTGCTGGTAGATGGCACAGCGTGCTGGTGGATGGCACTAGGGTGCTGGTGGATGGCACAGCGGTGCTGGTGGATGATATTACCTCCTCACCAACGCGCCTTTGTTTGGCGGGCGGACAATATTCCTCATCTGAGTCCATCTCTGATTCGATACTTGAGACCGGATCGTAGGTCATATCAGACTCAGGCTCAGACTCAGAGAAACCAGCAGGAGAGAGCTCCCCGTTGATGACAGGTCAGGTGGCACTGACATGTGGCACTGATGGCAGGACAGATGGCACTTTATGACACGTAGCACTGATGACACTTTGATGACACGTGACACTTCATGGCACTGACAGGTGGCACTGATGATATGTGGCACAGACACGTGGCACTGACACGTGACACTGATGACAAGTCAGGTGGCACTGATGACAGGTCAGGTGGCACTTTATGACACTTAATGGCACTGAAAGGTGGCACTGATGATATGTGGCACTGACAGGTGGCACTGACATGTGGCACTGATGACAGGTCAGGTGGCACTGACATGTGGCACTGATGATAGGTCAGGTGGCACTGATGACAGGTCAGGTGCCACTTTATGACACGTAGCACTGATGACACTTTGATGACACTTGACACTTGATGGCACTGATAGGTGGCACTGACAGGTGGCACTGATAGTTGGCACTGAGATATGGCACTGACAGGTGGCACTATGATGGGCACAGTTTATGGGCACAGTAATGACTACAGTGTTTTCCAACTCACAGAGGCAACAGCAGCATGGATCAATCAATCTCTCCTCACACAGCGGTGTCTGTGTGAGGAGAGAAAGCAGGCAACAAGAGATGATCTCATATGTTTACATTTGAGATCATCTCTCATTGGACCCGCCGATCGCGTGGTAAACAGCCGCTGTGATTGGCCATTTACCATGATCTGTGATTGGCTGTGTCCAAGGGACACAGCGATCACAGATATTCCCAGCCATGCGCCCGCGATTGCGGGCTGGGAGCACGCAAAAGGACGGACATCCATGGACGTCCACCGGGAAATTCAGATCCGCGCTGTAGCCGTCTTTCGGCTTTCCGGCAATATACATAAAATCACTGAAAAAGCATTGTGTTGCCCACCCACAGTGGATTTTAAGGGGAACCCCACTACACAATTAAAATAATTGCATAGGGTTCCCCCACAAAGTCCGTAACAGACCCTTTAGGTGTGGTATGTATTTTAAGTGGAAACCCACCCAAAATCAAAAAAAAAATTGCGTAGGGGTCTCCCCCAAAGTCTGTACCAGGCCCTTCAGGTCCGCCCCCTTCTGACGTCATTCATTGTCAGAGGGGGCGGATTATCCAGTTACGTCACCGGGTGGCCCCGCCCCTTCTTATAAAATAAATGTCAAACTGAAGACCGCCCATTCTGGGAGACGCCCCTTGAGTGGATGGCACAGCGGCAGCAGCGGGCGCAGGGGCTGTGAAAGAAGAAGGAAGAAGATTGAAGACGAAGAGAGGAAGCAAGAAGACCGAAAGAAGAAGCAGAAGACCAGGAAAAGGACCGGGGCAGGAGAAGATGGAGGAAGAAAGAAGAAGAGCTATTTTACACAATAAAGGACTTGTCAAAAACTGCCTCTTGTTTTTTTTTAACACTTTACTCCTTTTTTGGTGAATGGGTAGGGGTACAATGTACCCCATACCTATTCACATGGGGGGGTCAGGATCTGGGGGCCCCCTTATTAAACCACTTCCCGACCAGTGCCGTAAATAGGCGGTGGCCGGTTTTGAGTGGCTGTACCGGGCTATATCCTGGTATAGTTTTTTAGAGTGGACGGTCGGCTATCCAGGGATAAAGACCGATCCGGCTTGGGAGGCGCTCGGCCGTTATCCCAGGGGGCGGGAGGGGACACTCTTCTCCGGCCTCCCGTCCCACTGGGAGCCCAGAGCGACGATCCGGTGCCTCCGCCGGCTAGAAGGAGACCTGATAGAAGCCGGAATCGGCTCCCATCAGGTCTCCTTCGGCAAATTCCAGAAGCAACGTCAGAAAGTCACTTCCGGTTTACTCGGCGGCTAACGGTGCCAATTTAAAAAAATTACAGTATTCAGAATCGCCGTTTTTGGCGATCTGAATACTGTGAAGTGCAAAGGAGGGAGGGAGCCCTCCAAAAAGTGTACCTGTCACCATATATTACTATCACAAGGGATGTTTACATTTCTTGTTATAGCAATAAAAGTGATCAGAATTTTTTTTTTTAAAGGAACAGTGTTAAAAAGAAATAAATTAAAAAAAAAAAAAAAATTAAAGCGCCACCGTCCCCGCGAGCTCGCGCAGCAAAGAAAACGCATACGTAAGTCACGCCTGCATATGAAAATGGGGTTCAAACCACAAACCACACCACAGAAATGAATTCTCATCATCCGTAAACGCGGCAACTTTTGTGCAAACCAATCAATAAACGCAGATTGCAATTTTTTATCACAAATATGAGGAAGAATATAAATCGGCCAAAACCGTTGAAAAAAAATGTTTTTTTATATTTTTTTTGGATTTGTATTTTAGCAAAAAGTAAGAAATTTGTTTTTTTTTTTTTGCAAAATCGTCGCTTTTCTTTTGTTTATAGCGGCGATCAGAAATGACGCAGTGGTGATCAAATACCACCAAAAGAAAGCTCTATTTGTGGGGAAAAAAGGACGCAAATGTCGTTCGGGTACAACGCCGCACAACCGCGCAATTGTCAGTTAAAGTGACGCAGCGCCGAATCGCAAAAAGTGCTCTGGTCCTAAAGTGTGAAATCCTTCCGGGGCTGAAGTGGTTAAAATCCATACCAGACCCCAAGGGCCTGGTTTGGATTTTGGGGGAACCCCATATCATATGTATACACTAGGAAGGTATATATATATTTTCATACTGCCTGCACTAACTGACTGTATACAGATCATTCTATCTATCTATCTATCTATCTATCTATCTATCTATCTATCTATCTATCTATCTATCTATCTATCTATCTATCTCTCTATCTCTCTATCTCTCTATCTCTCTCTCTATCTATTTATCTATCTATTTTTTTTCACCATAATCCATCACATCACTAGCTACACTGCACGCTGCTAGCTAAGCCCACTCTCTATCCGCCGTTTAAGACACTACATAGAGCCGCTGTACAAGCGGCTTTATATAGTGTGGGGCGTGGATTGAGGCTGCTGAGCAGTGATTGGCTAAAGGCACCCTGCCTTTAGCCAATCATATGTCTCACAGCAGAGCACTCTGTGATTGGCCAAAGCATGCAGGTCATGTTCATGCCTTGGCCAATCAGCGGGCGGTATTTCCCCCGCCATTGGAATGCATTATGGGGCGCTCGAAGTTCCCATAATGTCCTAAGTTTGCCAAACAGGCGAACAGGCGTTCGAGTCAAATTTACATTCCATTCGAACAGCCAGCCCATCACTACTGCATAATACCACACCTGTGTCCTGTGATTCTGAGCTGTATACTGTGTCTTGTGATTCTGAGCTGTGTACTGTGTCCTGTGATGCTGAGCTGTGTACTGTGTCCTGTGATGCTGGGGCTGTATATTGTGTCATGTGATACTGAGCTGTATACTGTGCCCTGTGATGCTGAGCTGTATACTGTGTCCTGTGCTACTGAGCTGTATACTGTGCCCTGTGATGCTGAGCTGTATACGGTGTCCAGTGATACTGAGCTGTATACTGTGTCCTGTGATGCTGAGCTGTATACGGTGTCCAGTGATACTGAGCTGTATATTGTGTCCTGTGATGCTGAGCTGTATACTGTGCTCTGTGATGCTGGGGCTGTATACGGTGTCCAGTGCTACTGAGCTGTATACGGTGTCCAGTGATACTGAGCTGTATACTGTGTCCTGTGATGCTGAGCTGTATACTGTGTCCTGTGATGCTGAGCTGTATACGGTGTCCAGTGATACTGAGCTGTATACTGTGTCCTGTGATGCTGAGCTGTATATTGTGTCCTGTGATGCTGAGCTGTATACTGTGCCCTGTGATGCTGGGGCTGTATATTATGTCATGTGATACTGAGCTGTATACTGTGCCCTGTGATGCTGAGCTGTATACTGTGTCCTGTGCTACTGAGCTGTATACTGTGCCCTGTGATGCTGAGCTGTATACGGTGTCCAGTGATACTGAGCTGTATATTGTGTCCTGTGATGCTGAGCTGTATACTGTGCCCTGTGATGCTGGGGCTGTATACGGTGTCCAGTGATACTGAGCTGTATACGGTGTCCAGTGATACTGAGCTGTATACTGTGAACTGTGATGCTGAGCTGTATACTGTGTCCTGTGATGCTGAGCTGTATACAGTGTCCAGTGATACTGAGCTGTATACTGTGTCCTGTGATGCTGAGCTGTATATTGTGTCCTGTGATGCTGAGCTGTATACGGTGTCCAGTGATACTGAGCTGTATACTGTGTCCTATGATGCTGAGCTGTATACGGTGTCCAGTGATACTGAGCTGTATACTGTGTCCTGTGATGCTGAGCTGTATACTGTGACCTGTGATGCTGAGCTGTATACTGTGTCCTGTGATGCTGAGCTGTATACGGTGTCCAGTGATACTGAGCTGTATACTGTGTCCTGTGATGCTGAGCTGTATACTGTGTCCTGTGATGCTGGGGCTGTATACTATGTCCTGTGATGCTGGAGCTGTGTACTGTGTCCTGTGATGCTGGGGCTGTATACTGTGTCCTGTGATGCTGAGCTGTATACTGTGTCCTGTGATGCTGAGGTATATACTCTGTCCTGCGATGCCGAGCCGTGTACTCTGGACACAATATGTGGAATACAGGGGACGGAATGGGTGGATTCTATAAGGGATGGGGTGCTCTGCGCCCCAAGCCCACCATTTTTGTAGCCAATTAGAACCTCTGACTCTAATCAGATGCTTAAAAAAAAAAAGCAAACCCACATTAAAATCCATGCGTACAGCACCCCGCATGGAGATTAGTAGGGGGGGGTAGCGCCCCTGTGCTTCTAATGAGTGGGCCGCCACTGGTCATGTTGGAAGTAAACCTTGTTCACCCCCAAAAGGGAGCAGAATCTTCAAGGTGCATTCAGGCAAAGTTCAGTGGTGACTTCATGTGGCCTTTCTTGAAGAGTGGCTTTTTTTTTGCAACTCTCCCATACTCTCTCAGAGTTGCTGTAGGCCTCTTGGTGGCCTCTCTGACCAGTTTCCTCCTGGCTCTCTCATCCAGTTTGGAGTGACATCCTAATCCAGGAGGGTCTCTGTTGTACCAAATACCTTCTAATTCTTAAGAATAGACTTCACTGTGCGTCTAGGCATTGATAAAGCCTTTGAATTTTTTTTTTGTATCCTTCTCCTGACTTGCATCTGTCCATAACTTTATACCGGAGATCTTTTGACAGTGCTTTGTCACCCATAGTTGATTGTTTGCTTCAGTTGCCCTACTAGTGACTAAAATGCTCCAGGAAAGCTCTTTTCATGCTGAGCTTATCAAAATGACCTCAGCTGATCACAGTTGAGAATCAAATGGCTTTGTTTGCCATTGAGAAGGTGATCAGCTACACCTGTTTGAATCGACGGCCTCATGCACACCAGACGTTATAAAAATGCCAGTATCGTTAACTGTAGAAAGCTGTAATGAGTTTTTCAGCGTCTTTGCAATAGCGTTTCTCAGCGTTTTCAGCTTTTTTTTTAGTAAAACTATACTCCAACAAAAGCTTATGGTATAAAAACGCTGAATAGCCACTTTTTACTGCTTTTCTCAGTGTTTTTCAGAGTTTGAGCATTTTTATAGCTGAAAAACACCTCTTAAACCCACTAGTTCTGGGCTTTTTTTTCCCAGACAGAAAATGCCCCTGCCAAAAAACGCTGATAACAGCCTATGTATGCATGGACACATAGGATAGCATGCTAGGAAGATTACTGGCGGCAGAAAAAAACACCTGAAACCAAAAACAGCAGCTGTAAATATGTCCAGTGTTCAAGAGGCCTACCAGTCATTTTTAGGAGGGGGGTGATCCTTTTTCCAACTCAGTGATTCTGTTTTTGATTTTTTTCCTGATGTATTGGTTTTATATCTTTCACTTGGATGTGATACGTTTCTCTGAGTAAAAACACCTCCCAACGTTCAAGATGGGAATGAGGGGCACCTATTAGCAAAAGTATGTAGGCATAGGGCACACCCCCTGCCACACTCCCTTAAAGTGGTTGTAAACTCTGTACAACCGCTTTAACCTACAGGTAAGCCTATAATAAGGCTTACCTGTAGGTTCCGCGAATACCTCCTAAACTTGCACCGTTTAGGAGATATTCTCTGTACCTGCATGTGCTGACGTCATCGGCACATGCGCAGTAAAGAAACAGCCAGACTGGGCCGTTCCTTCACTAAGTGTGCTGCAAACGACGGCTCCCGCATGCATGAGCAGGAGTGACGTCAGTGCAGCTCTGGCCAATCACAGCGCTGGAGCCCGCGAGCCGCCGAACCCGGAAGCAGCATGTCGCCGGTCACAGTGGTGTTCGGACGGGGACAAAGGTAAGTATTTCATAATGAGCTAGTATGCGATGCATACTAGCTCATTATGCCTTTGTCTTTCATGTTTTTTTTTTCCAGGGGGTTTCCAAGCACTTTAACCACTTGACAACTGGGCACTTAAACCCCCTTCCTAACCAGACCAATTTTCAGCTTTCAGCGCTCTCACACTTTGAATGACAATTACTCAGTCATGCAACACTGTACCCATATGAAATTTGCGTCCTTTTTTTCACACAAATAGAGCTTTCTTTTGGTGGTATTTAATCATCTCTGGGTTTTTTATTTTTTGCGCTATAATTAAAAAAAGACCGAAAATTTTGTAAAAAAATGAATTTTTCTTCGTTTCTGTTATAAAATTTTGCAAATTAGTAATTTTTCTTCATAAATTTTGGCCAAAATTTATACTGCTACCTATCTTTGGTAAAAAAAAAACTAATTAGTGGATATTATTTGGTCTTTGTGAAAGTTATAGAGTCTACAAACTATG
>BLSH010453948.1:50123-60508 GCA_018402905.1 Glandirana rugosa
AGGGAGTAAGGGGGAGTAAACAGGGAGTAAAAACAGACTAGAGATATCAATATTATATATTTTACGTAATAAATAGAAAGTTTTTCACAAAGGCTCACGATTTGGAAAGTAGGTTAAAGATGAAACGACGTAAACATATAAAATTTTAGGTCATATTTCCTTATCATCACCATTTTTTTCGTGAAGACGTAAATTGATTAGTAAAAAAAACCATATTAAAAGGAAATTGGTGAAGGGCTGGCGCGATATCTGTTTTCTGCAGGTGTCGCGCCAGCCCAGGCGCGCGGGAAGCGAGATTCTGCAGGACGTCCATGGACGTCCTGTTAGAATAACCCGACCGCGCTGTGGACGTCTTTTGTCTATAGCGCGGTCGGGAAGTGGTTAAAGGAAAATTATACCAAAAAAAATGATTAGTTAAATGCAGAAGTGCTTTTTTTACCACTACTATTCCTTTATACTGGATTTTAAAATATACAAATGCAGCAAAGTAGAAATTGGATGAAAGGTTTAGCACTCGGAAACACTTTTTGAAAGATAAATAATGCATTTTATATATTATAACTATAGAGATCAGACAAAAATGAGGGACAAATGAGGGGGAATGAGGGACAGAAGGACTGTGTTCTAAATCAGGGACATTTGACATGATAAATCTTGTCATTTAAACATAGCAGGAGAGCAATTAAGATGCTAAAACTGGATACAGAACACCCCTGAGACAGGTTGGTGCATGGGGATCATTTAATTCTGCACTTGCTAAAAAAGGTTTTAATCCCTTTATTACATGACGCCATTGTTGTATCTCTAAAGAGTTCATGTGTACATTTTCTGTCACCCATCGCACGGTATACAGTATTTATATATTAACACTGTGACATGAGCTCAAAGACTCAGAAGGTCCATATTACAGAATATCTCGTATCAGTTGGTGACGGTCTTCATCAATTACCTTTCTGTAAGTATAGAAGAGTCTGCCTGGCTGAAAGGACCAATTTATGTTTCATGACAGTGAATACATAGGGGCTGATTTTCTAAAGGTAAAGGTGTTCACTTTGAAAACCCATGTGCAGGGAAAAAAATGTCTCACATGCAATTCAATGATTAAAGTAACCCAGCTTCACTTTATTCGCTAAGCAAAGATTCTCTACTTCTCTACTATAGCAGATTTTATTTATTTCTATTTATTGCAAGTACTTATATAGCGCCATCAATTTACACAGCCCTTAATATATACACTATATTACCAAAAGTATTGGGACACCTGCCTTTATACGCACATGAACTTTAATGGCATCCCAGTCTTAGTCCATAGGGTTCAATATTAAGTTGGCCCACCCTTTGCAGCTATAACAGCTTCAACTCTTCTGGGAAGGCTGTCCACAAGGTTTAGGAGTGTCTATGGGAATGTTTGACCATTCTTCCAGAAGAGCATTTGTGAGGTCAGACACTGATGTTGTATGAGAAGGCCTGGCTCACAGTCTCCGCTCTAATTCTTCCCAAAGGTGTTCTATCTGGTTTAGGTCAGGACTTCTGTGCAGGCCAGTCAAGTTTCTCCACCCCAAACTCGCTCATCCATGTCTTTATGGATCTTGCTTTGTGCAGTGGTCCAAATCATTTGGTGGAGGGGGGGTTGTGGTGTGGGGTTGTTTTTCCAGGGTTGGGCTTGGCCCCTTAGTTCCAGTGAAGGGAACTCTAAAGGTGTCAGTATACCAAGACATTTTGGACAATTTCATGCTCCCAGCTTTGTGGGAACAGTTTGGGGATGGCCCCTTCCCATTCCAACATGACTGCACACCAGTGCACAAAGCAAGGTCCATAAAGACATGGATGAGCGAGTTTAGGGTGGAGGAACTTGACTTTTCCCACAAAGTTGGCAGCATGAAATTGTCCAAACTGTTTTGGTATGCTGATGCCTTAAGAGTTCCCTTCAGTGGAACTAAGGGGCCAAGCCCAACCCCTGAAAAATAACCCCACCCCATAATCCCCACTCCATAAAATGATTTGGATCAGTGCACAAAGCAAGGTCCATAAAGACATGGATGAGTGAGTTTGGGGTGGAGGAACTTGACTGGCCTGCAGTTCTGACCTCAACCCAATAGAACACCTTTGGGGTGAATTACAGCAGAGACTGCAAGCCTGGCCTTCTCTTCCACATCAGTGCCTGATCTTACAAATACATTTCGGAAAGAATGGTCAATAGACACACTCCTAATCCTTGTGAACAGCCTCCCCAGAAGAGTTGAAGCTGTTATAGCTGCAAAGGGTGGGCCAATTCAATATTGAACCCTACGGACTAAGACTGGGATGCCATTAAAGTTCATGTGCGTGTAAAGGCAGGCGGTCCCAATATTTTGGGTAGTATAGTGTGTATTGTACATCCACATTAATATTATTATTATCATTATACAGGATTTATATATCGCCAACAATTTACGCAGCGCTTTACAACTTGAGGGTAGACAGTACAAATACAATACACTTAAATACAGTAGGAATTAGAGGGCCCTGCTCGTTAGAGCCTACAATCCAAAAGGGAAGGTCAAGAGACACAAGAGGCAACAACCGCGGGGGACGTGCCAACAGAGAAGACAAATGCACAGCCACCAGGCGGGAGCCAGACAGGCCCCTCCAAAGAGACAGGCCCCCAGGGACCGTCTGAAGGTGGACAAACAAGGAGAAAGTCGGACAGACCGGGGCAGAGCACCCCAGAGGACAGGAAAGGCCCCGGAGAAGCCCCGGAGGCGAGCATGGGACGAGGCGACAAGGGAGCCAGAGAGCAGGAGGTCCCGGGAGGAGCGAAGAGATCGACCCGGCTGGCACCCTAAGACCAGGCCAGCGATGCAGCAGGGGGCCAGGCCGTGAACTGATCCACAAGCTATCGCTAGGATCTTGAATTTAACACGCTGGCCGAGTGGCAGCTAATGCAGGGACCGACACAGGGGTGCAGCAGACGCCGAGCGGCCCTCAAGGTGGACGAGCCCAGCGGCAGCGCCCACAATGGACCGAAGTGGGGACAGACCACCCAGAGGCAAGCCAGCGAGGAGGGAGCTGCAGCAGTCGAGGCGAGAAACGACCAGGGAGTGGACCAGCAGCCCCGCGGCGCCATCGGCCAAGAAGGGGCGCATCAGTCCCTGTCCTCAAGGAGCTTACAATCTAAGGTTCCTAACTCACATTCATACAAACTAGGACCAATTTAGACAGCAGCCAATTAACCTACCTCAACCACATCAGATCTAAAGGACTAACCCCCCATTTATTCCTTATCTGCAGCTATAGTACAGCTGCATACAAGTGGAATATAAACAGAGACAACCTGTGGTGATAACTTACAGATGCAGAAAAAGAACGTTAATAGGTTATATCTGAACAGTTGCTTTGTATCCCTGGACCTAGTAAAATACTTGCGTGTTTTAAAATAGGAGCAGCTATCCTTTATGAATGAGATGTTTGAATTGACCCAAAGCTATTATTTTACTTCAGTATGAGATGCAGGCCTTTCACTCTCTGGAATACTTTAAACCAACCATTCTCAGCCAGGGTTCCTCCAGAGACTTTGACCTCTCATCTGATGGTTTCTGGATAGTTCTGGGTCCAATGCCACACCAGAGCCACAGCATGAACAATTATTTTGAGGGTTATTCTGGTGTAATAAGGTATAGATAGGCGGATTTAAACATTTGAGGCCAAATAAATGCAGATTTGGTATAAATCAGTTCAGATGAATTTTCTGTTCTGTAGCCCAAAAAACAAAACAAAACAAAAAAAAAACATACTGGTATTTATTTGCTAAAAACAATTGAGATGTAAACTTAGTGAAAGCTGCATTTATTCCCATCAACCAATTGTGCTACAAAAAATCCTATTTTCCTTATTTCTCTTGGACATGATTGGGTATTCAAAGCAGGCACTTTACAAAGCAAAGATTCACTTAGCTAAGTGAACAGCCGCCCATCCTTTATTAAATAGCTTCTATTATCTTTTCAGGCATATATATATATAATGTGCATTTTCATTCATTAAAAAAAAAAAAAAGAAAAGAAAAAAACAAATATATTTGAAATATTTTTTTTAACTGGTACTATTAAATAAGGGAGCTTGCTTATCTACATATGCTGATATACTGTATCCCAGTCTTGGTCCGTAGGGTTCAATGTTCAGTTGGCCCACCCTTTGCAGCTATAACAGCTTCAACTCTTCTGGGAAGGCTGTCCACAAGGTTTAGGAGTGTCTATGGGAATGTTTGATCATTCTTCCAGAAGTGCATTTGTGAGGTCAGGCACTGATGTTGGATGAGAAGGCCTGGCTCAGTCTCCGCTCTAATTCATCCCAAAGGTGTTCTATCAGGTTGAGGTCAGGATAGGCCAGTCAAGTTCCTCCACCCCAAACTCGCCCATCCATGTCTTTATGGACCTTGCTTTGTACACTGGCACGCAGTCATGTTGGAACACGAAAGGGCCATTCCCAAACTTCCCACAAAGTTCTCTTCACTGGAACTAAGGGGCCAAGCCCAACCCCTGAAAAAACAGCCCCACACCATAATCCCCCCTCCACTAAATCATTGGACTAGTGCACAAAGCAAGGTCCATAAAGACATGGATGAGTAAGTTTGGGGTAGAGGAACTTGACTGGCCTGCACAGAGTCCTGACACCTTGATGAATATGAGCGGAGACTGCAAGCCAGGGCTTCTCGTCCAACATCAGTGCCTGACCTCACAAATGCGCTTCTGGAAGAATGGTCAAACATTCCCATAGACCAGGGGTGTCCAAACTATGGCCCTCCAGTTGTTCTGGAACTACAATTCCCATCATGCCTGGTTATGTCTGTGAATGTTATAGTTTTACAATGCCTCATGGGACTTGTAGTTCTGCAAAAGCTGGAGGGCCGTAGTTTGGTCACCCCTGCCATAGACTCTCCTAAACCTTGTGGACAGCCTTCCCAGAAGAGTTGAAGTTGTTATAGCTACAAAGGGTGGGTCAACTCAATATTGAACCCTACAGAGTAAGACTGGGATGCCAATGAAGTTCATGTGTGTGTAAAGGCAGGTGTCCCAATACTTTTAACAATATAGTGTATACATACAGTATCTCACAAAAGTGAGTACACCCCTCACATTTTTGTAAATATTTTATTCTATCTTTTCATGTGACAACACTGAAGAAATGACACTTTGCTACAATGTAAAGTAGTGAGTGTACAGCTTGTATAACAGTGTAAATTTGCTGTCCCCTCAAAATAACTCAACACACAGCCATTAATGTCTAAACCGCTGGCAACAAAAGTGAGTACACCCCTAAGTGAAAATGTCCAAATTGTGCCCAAAGTGTCAACATTTTGCGTGGCCACCATTATTTTCCAGCACTGCCTTAACCCTCTTGGGCATGGAGTTCACCAGAGCTTCACAGGTTCTCTTCCACTCCTCCATGGTGACATCACAGAGCTGGTGGATGTTAGAGACTTTGCGCTCCTCCACCTTCCATTTGAGGATGCCCCACAGATGCTCAATAGGGTTTAGGTCTGGAAACATCCTTGGCCAGTCCATCACCTTTACCCTCAGCTTCTTTAGCAAGGAAGTGGTCGTCTTGGAGGTGTGTTTGGGGTCGTTATCATGTTGGAATACTGCCCTGTGGCCCAGCCCCCGAAGGGAGGGGATTATGCCCAGGGGAGGGCTGGCAGCCTTAGGCCTGGGGGGCAAGTCCAGTCAAGTGGTCCATTGAACCACTGAATCAGCTCACCATCCATGCCCACCTGGTTTTATAACGGATATTGATGTTATGAAGCAAGACAAATATGATACAATGTGGTAACATAATTTAATGTTAATGGCAACAAAGGAGGTTTAACAAAAATAATGCATCAATGCCTATCAGCTTAGCCTCATCAGTGCCCATCAATGCAGCCTGACCAGTGCCCATCAATGCAGCCGCACCAGTGCCCATCAATGCAACCCCACCAGTGCCAATCAAATGCAACCTGATCAATGCCCATCATGCAGGCTCGCCAGTGCCCATCAGCACTGCCGGCCCTGGGTGCCCCCCCCCCTTTGCCTGCAGTTAGTTGGTGGCTGTGCCCCTGGCCCCTGCTTCCTTCCTCCACAAGAATAAAAAAGTGTGAGTGGGCAGCGGCCGATAGCCATTTTGAATGTAAGTTAGGATGGCCTGGGGGGTAATTGCCACCCTGCCCCCTGGCCCAGCCCTCCCCTGATTATGCCCTGTTTCAGTATGTCACAGTACATGTTGGCATTCATGGTTCCCTCAATGAACTGTAGCTCCCCAGTGCCGGCAGCACTCATGCAGCCCCAGACCATGACACTCCCACCACCATGCTTGACTGTAGGCAAGACACACTTGTCTTTGTACTCCTCACCCAGTTGCCGCCACACACGCTTGACACCATCTGAACCAAATAAGTTTATCTTGGTCTCATCAGACCACAGGACGTGGTTCCAGTAATCCATGTCCTTAGTCTGCTTGTCTTCATCAGTTTGCAGGCTTTCTTGTGCATCATCTTTAGAAGAGGCTTTCTTCTGGGATGACAGCCATGCAGACCAATTTGATGCAGTGTGCAGCGTATGGTCTGAGCACTGACAGGCTGACCCCCCCACCCCTTCAACCTCTGCAGCAATGCTGGCAGCACTCATATGTCTATTTCCCAAAGAAACCTCTGTATATGATGCTGAGCATGTGCACTCAACTTCATTGGTCGACTATGGCGAGGCCTCTTCTGAGTGCAACCTGTCCTGTTAAACCGCTGTATGGTCTTGGTCACCGTGCTGCAGCTCAGTTTCTTGGCAATCTTCTTATAGCCTAGGCCATCTTTATGTAGAGCAACAATTCTTTTTTTCAGATCCTCAGAGAGTTCTTTGCCATGAGGAGCCAGGCTGAACTTCCAGTGACCAGTATGAGAGAGTGAAAGCGATAACACCAAATTTAACACACCTGCTCCCCATTCACACCGGTGACCTTGTAACACTTACGAGTCACATGACACCAGGGAGGGAAAATATCTAATTGGGCCCAATTTGGACATTTTCACTTAGAGGCGTACTCACTTTTGTTGCCAGCGGTTTAGACATTAATTGCTGTGTATTGAGTTATTTTGAGGCGACAACAAATTGACACTGTTATACAAGCTGTACATTCACTACTTTACACTTTTGTGACATACTGTATATACACTCACCAGCCACTTTATTAGGTACACCTTGCTAGTACCGGGTTGGACCCCTTTTTGCCTTCAGAACTGCCTTAAGTCTTTGTGGCATAGATTCAACATTGTTTTGAAAACATTCCTCAGAGATTTTGGTCCATATTGACATGATGGCATCACACAGTTGCTGCAGATTTGTCGGCTGCACATCCATGGTGTGAGTCTCCTGTTCCACCACATCCCAAAGGTGCTCTGTTGGATGAGATGTGGTGACTGTGGAGGCCATTGGAGTGCAGAGACCTCATTGTCATGTTCAAGAAACTAATAGTGAGATGATTGGAGCTCTGTGACATGGTGCATTATCCTGCTGGAAGGAGCCATCAGAAGATGGGTACACTGTATTTATTAAGGGATGGATATGGTCAGAAAAAATACCCAGGCAGGCCGTGGCATTTAAACAATGCTTAATTGGTACTAAGGGGCCCAAAGTGTGCCAAAAAAATACCCCCCCCCCCCCCCCATTACACCACCACCACCCTGAACCATTGATATTATTCATCCATGCTTTCATGTTGTTTATACCAAATTCTGACCACACCATTTCAATGTCACAGTTGAAATGGAGACTCATCAGACCAGGCAACATTTTTCCAATCTTCTATTGTTCAATTTTGGTGATCCTGTGCGAATTGTAGCCTCGGTTTCCTGTTCTTAGCTGACAGGAGTGGCACCTGGTGTGGTCTTCTGCTGCTGTAGCCCATCTGCTTTAAGGTTCAATGTGTTGTGCGTTCAGAGATTTGATTTACTGTTGCCTTTCCATCATCTCAAACCAGTCTGCCCATTCTCCTCTGACACCAACAAGACATTTTTGTCCACACAGCTGCCGCTCATTGGATAGTGTCTCTGTTTCGGACCATTCTCTGTAACCTAAGAGATGGTTGTGGGCGAAAATCCCAGTAGATCAGCAGTTTTTGAAATACTCAGACCAGCCCGTCTGGCACCAACAACCATGCCACGTTCAAAGTCACGTAAATCCCCTTTCTTCCCCATTCTGATGCTTGGTTTGAACTTCACCAAGTCATCTTTGCCACATCAAGATGCCTAAATGCATTGGGTTGCTGCCTTGTGATTGGCTGTTTAGCAATCTGTGTTACCAAGCAATGGAACAGGTGTGCCTAATAAAGTGGCCAGTGAATATATATATATATATATATGTATAATTGTCCATAGGCAATTATTTTAGAGTTAGCCATGAATGATGGCCCTAGAATTTTTGCTCTTACTCCAGTATGCACGGCAATAGCTAATATGCGTGGCACAATCATAGTTTTCATATGAAGGCAGACACCACGTGAGCTCAAACGTTCAGACACGTGTGTTTGTTGGGGCAGGGAGCTCTAAAAAAAAGTTTTTTTGGGGATATTTTTTTATTCATTTTATTGTAGCCATGTGCTCCCTTGAGAGTGGTTTGTAGTTGTGGTTCACCTGATAGCTGACCTCAATCGCACCATATATCACACATCCAGAGACACTGACCAGGCCAGTTCTTGTTTTTGTTGTTTTATTTGGGGGAAATAACTTGGATGGAGATAAGGGGTAACTGTGGGATGCCCAAAGAATTGTAGTACAAAATCTCCATATACACTCCTATATATGCTCACTTCACTGCAGACTCTCCCTCTGCAGACTATTGCTCCTCTCAACTCACCAGCACTTCACTTGCTGACCGTTTCTCTTACAGTTCTCTCCCTACACAGAACTCACCACTTTTACACTCCTTTGCTTCTCTCCAGCTCAGAACTTAGTTTCCAACCTGAAGTGAAATTTATCAGGCTTCTCTATACCTTTCTCTTCACCACGGTTAGCACGTGGTGATGCCTACCCTGTTTCGGCAGGACCTCAGGAACACCCATTACAGGCCAGGGATCACAGACCCCTGAATGTGCAACAAAGTACTTTAGTGCTAACCGGGCCTTTGACGGACTACAACTCCCAGCCCATCTTCCTCCAGGTCCCATCGACCTGCTCTCTGGTACTGACTCTCCTTTCCCTTGACTCGCTCCCAAGGCTCCCACAGATTGTCCACCATTCCTCTCCCAGCCTGCTCCAGCACTTTCTCTTCCAGTCCCATGGACCATCACTCACCGCACCGGTGGATACTTTAAAGTCTCTCACTCCTCGTGTAGCACCTCCGCTTTTCACCTGTTCCTCCTGTGCTGCTCCAAGAATCACTCTCCTTCCTGGCTGCACCTGAACACCCAGGCCCCAAGGTTTCGCTCCCCAGACTGGGGGCGACCTCCCGGGTAGGGGCCTGCTCCACAGCGCCTCTGCTACATCTCCAGACTTCCACCCGACACTACTCCTCCCAGATTGGGCTGATTCAGAGTATTTAAGGAGGCCTGCCCCCTGCTTGGGATTGGTCAGGGCTCTGTAGAACACTCCAGATGGCCCCACCCATCTCCCAGCTCTCTGACCAGAAAACCTTCTCCAGGTTTCTAGAAAGAAGTGGGAGGTTCTGGTGACTTCATCCAGGGCCGGCCCTACCATGGGTCTCAGTGGGTCCATTGGACCCAGGCAGCACTTTGAGAGGGGCAGCAAATCGAACCACGGCCGTCTCTCCTTCTCTTACCCAGCAAATTGACAGCCAAGATTTTTTTTCCAGCAGTTTTGTGTGTCATGACAACTGCCCCCCCCCGGCTTCTCCACCTTCCCCCATACTACCCTAGCCCCTTCCGATACTCCCTAGCATGTCTATATACTAACCTAGCCTGTCTATTTAATACTCCAGCCTGCCCTTATACTATATAAAAAGGACACCGACAAGGGGTCAGGAGGACTCAAAATAGGACGTAAAGACACGTCAATCCACTCAGGGATAGAGGTCAAACCTGGGGCTACAATGGTGATATCGAAACAAAGAACCACAAAAAAGAGGGCAGCACAGAAGGCTGTCCGCAAAAGTCACCATATAGGTAGCCACTGGGATTTAGACATGTGAAAAGAGTGCAAGCATAGGCAAATGGAAATAAACAAATATCAAAATTTATTTGATAAATATGCTACAACCATAAATGACACACAGGATGGAGCATGTAATAAAAACACTGATCAGAAAACCACCACCGTTGACAACGTTGTCATGTGTGAAGCTAAAATACCCACCCCAAGGCAGAACAAGTGGGGGCCCTCCAGTATTTGGACCGCCCCCCTCCTTCCTTGGCGGGGAAAGGGTAACCCC
>BLSH010453948.1:60565-70785 GCA_018402905.1 Glandirana rugosa
TCCGATCCCATCATATACCCGTCCGATCCCATCATATACCCGTCCGATCCCATCATATACCTGTCTGATCCCATCATATATCTGTCCGATCCCGTCATATACCTGTCCGATCCCATCATTTACCCGGGCGATCCCATCATATATCTGTCAGATCCCGTCATTTATCTGTCCGATCCCTTCATATACCTGTCCGATCCCATCATATATCTGTCCGATACCATCATATTCCCGTCGTTTTTTCTCCCGTCGTGTCTTCCGACAGGCGTTTTCAGTGGTATATCCATCGGTGACCCTAAATCTGTACACTTTTCTCACGTTCGTATCCGTTTAATTTGTTTATTTCCATTTGCCTATGCTTGCACTCTTTTCACATGTCTAAATCCCAGTGGCTACCTATATGGTGACTTTTGCGGACAGCCTTCTGTGCTGCCCTCTTTTTTGCTGCCCTTATACTACCATAGCCTGTCTATATACTACCCTAGCCTGTCCATATACTTCCCTAGCCTGTCTATTTACTGCCCTAGACTGTCTATATACTACCCTAGCGGGCCCATTTACTACCCTAGCCTGTCCATATACTGCCCTAGCCTGTCTATATACTACCCTAGTCTGTCCATATACTACCCTAGCCTGCCCATATACTACCCTAGCCTGCCCATATACTACCCTAGCCTGCCCATATACTACCCTTGCTTGCCCCTTGGAATTGAAGATAATGGTATGTCATATAATTTTGCATATAGACAAGGTGCTGTTGCATGTAAATCTGACTTCCTGATAAATTTAATTTTTGTTTTAATTATTGTGATACAAAATAATGGATGTGGTGGGCCTTTTGGTGGGCTTAATTTTTTTTGTTTTTTGGGGGGGGGGGGCAGCCTTTCATTCTTGGACCCAGGCAGCACAATGTCTTGGGCCAGTCCTGACTTCATCTGTTAAGTCCACCCAATCCTCCCTGAGCTTCTCCTCCAAGCCCAGATCAAAACAATCAGCCCTGCACATTACAGTCAGGCCTGGCTAAATTTACCTCAACTAGCCAAAAACCCTGCTAGAAAACGCACCTATACTATGGGGGCGCTACATTATTTAAACTTTTTTAAACATTTTTCTTTTCACAAGGGGGCTTATTATGTACTGTTTAAGGAGTCATCTGTTACCAGTGGCAGCCCGTCCTTTAGGGGCACCGCCCCCTAATCCATGCGCCCGGCCCCTAGTCTACATGCAGGCCACCAGATGCACGGATTCCAGTGTGGTTTTTTTTTTGAAGCATGGGATTAGAGTCTGAGGCTCTAATTGGCTTCAAAAAAGGGGCTCGGGGCAGAGCCCACTCACTTGTGTGACATTAGCAAAATAATATTCACTTTGCAACAGGCAAATGCGCAAAGCGGCATCTGAGCAACTGGGAGGGGAGTGACCGTTGTCCGGGTAGCGGCAATTGATTGATGGGGGGTTAATGACCACTCCGGGGGGCCCCTTAGGGAATGTGTGATGGAATTTGGGCCCCCTGTATTGTCTTTATATCATGGTGATAGCCAGACTGCCCGTCAGCTGCCTTATGTAGCTCTTGGGTTGGTGACCTTGGCATAAAGATCCCAGACACAGGCAGTCTGTGTAGAGAAAGTGCCAGCAAGGTTTGCAGTGATCTGCTGGTACTTATAGTTCCTTTATCCCAAAAGGGACCTGGGCTGCCAGGCCGCCCCCCCCCCTCCCCCCCAAGAAATTTAAGCACCAGCTGCCACTGGTTGGACCCCTAATGTCACCCCTGCGCTCCATTGAAATGAATGTAGTGCCCTTCTACTTTGGGTACTACTACTAGTGAGTGTATATAGTTTTGGCTCTCTCTGCTTAACAGGAGAGCAGATAGGCAAATGTATATGTTATCTGCTTATCAGAGAGCCTTGATTTGAGTAGGGTCTTCTCAGTGTGCTATGGTGCTGATTCATGTGGTCTGGAGAGTTTTACACTGCCCAATTGTATGTGTCCCTATTGAGCAGTGTGAGGAGAACCCAGCCAGTGACAGCAGGGGTATGTGGAGGTGGTTCTGACCAACTAGCAGGGGAGTGGCCCCCACTGTATCTTGGGTGAACACCATATAAAAGGGAGCACATGGGCTCAAGGTTAGGAGTTCCAGCCCACCCAGACCTCAGGGGTGTATGTTTAGCTCCTGTCTGCTAGGCTTGAGGGCTATCCAGGAGGCTGTGGATGCTGGGCCTGGTCGAGGCCTATCTGAAGTTGCTGAAGCTGCAGCCCAGAGTTCTTTAGAAGCTGACAGAGGGGAACGTCCTTTGATCCTGTCTGGTATCACAGTGGCAACGTTTCGCTTGGAAGTTGGAAGGTGGCTACCAGCTGTCCCGGTACATGGTGTGAGTACAGACCCGTGAAGGATCCTTGAGACTGAGTTGCTAGAATACCCCCCCTGCTCCTCATAGTCAGCTAAACTGGGTGTGTGAGCTATAAAGGAGACAATGGGGAGTGTGCCTTGAAGAACAGAGTCCGGCTTGTCCTGTGCTGCTTAAAAAGGGACCTGTTCTACTGGGATCAGCCTGCCATTGAGTGTTATTGGTAGTCTACAGCATTGAGTTAGAAAGGAGACACTGGTGAGTGTCTTGAAGAAGCAAAGTCCGGTCTGTCTCTACTGCTTAAAAAGGGACTTGTTTCACTAGGATCATTTTGTTAAAGTGTCACTGGAGTCAGCCTGCTACTTGCTTTACTGGAATCAGCCTGCTACCTGCATTACTGAGATCAGTCTGCTATGTAGTACCACTGACAGTCTGCTGTACAGAGATAGGGAGAAGTTGTCCTCATCTGAAGTCAGTTAACTTGGAGTATCTCATACCTTTCCTTCTCCTATCCAAGTTCTACAATAAAGCATCAAAAATTCATCCTCTAGACTGGTCATTGGAAAACGAGCAGGATTGCGTGTGTGCACCTGACAGTGTAAAAATCTGTGGTGACTGGCTGCAGGATAATCAGAGGGAGGCCCGGGACAAATATATCTAACTCAGCAGCTCCTTCGGGGGTACAGCTACACAAATCAAGCACAGATTGTGCTTGGTTAGCTTCTTCCCTGTCCACAGCAGCCGGGGAATGACAGTGCTGAAATCGAAAGTGACCGAATGCAAATCGCTTCCAGCTTTAACTACCGCAGGGATGATAAGCGAATGATGGTCACCCTGCTCGCTGAAACCCACCTTGGTCATCCCAGATTCCCAGAAGGGGCAGTGGAGCTTAAAATACATAATGAGGGGGTCAGATGGAAGGGAGTGGAAGTAAAATGGCTGACTTTCCTTCATTGGCATTTTCTTTTGCTTGTGATGGATAAAGAATTGAAGGGTTAGAGGCCATGTAAGGTTTTTATTGTTGTATGTGTCCTCCACTGGGGATTCATTGTTTCTATTTGTTCTGGTGGCCATTATCACTAGGACTGGGCATCTACAATTTAGAATTACCACTGAAAAAAGCATAAAGGGGAAATCTTCCAATAAAGAAATTTGTTCTGATGATAATCGCCTCGTGAGAAATTCTCTTACCATCTAGAATAGTGATGGGCTTGGGTTCGGTCCAAAGTCAAGTTCATGCAAACCTGGAAATTAGCTGTAATGGCTGGGCCAATGAACTGTGATCGGGAGATTGCCTGCACCACAGTGGACATACTCAAAGGGATGGGGATACTCATGACATCAATGACCTATTATGGGCACATGGCCATATTAGGTCAATGTTATCACAAGCATCCCCGTCCCTTTGTAGACATGCCTATACATCTCCTGCCTGCAGTCCATTGGTTCAGCAATGACTGCTAACTACTGGGTTCAGACAGAACCCAAGCTCAACAAGCTCTGAGTTTTGTTTTTTATTGTAAAGGTTTGCTAGAATTGGATTGGAGTATAAAGCAGTGGAAGGTTTATTGAAACGTTATCACTTAAAGTGGTTGTATCCTTCTCGCAGCTCTTACACTATTGTCTAGTTTCCCTTTCATCTTATGCTATTTTGTGTTACAGGTGTAGGCTACTTGCATAGTTCCCCAATGGAAAATACTACTTCTCTCTCTGCCAACCTTACCGATTTCGATTTGTCCTTGCTCAAAACTGCTGGCATTGTAAACATGACTTGCTTTATCATCTTAGTACTGAGTCATTGCATCTTCTTCTATTTTGTCATGGTCATACTTCACGCTTTCTTCACCACTGCTTATATTAAGGAGAAGACTCGCTACGTCTTCTTCATCCATATGATTCTTAACGATACCCTTTATCTGATAGTGGTCTTTGCCCTTTATGTAGCTTACATGTATTATGTTTACATCCCAGTGTCGATCTGCTACACTATGCTGACGATAAGCACATCGACTTTCCGTGTCACTCCCTACAATCTGAGCGCCATGTCTTTGGAACGCTATGTGGCGGTGTGCTTTCCACTGAGACACGCTCAGTTGTGCTCTCCAAGGAGCTCCACCATCACCCTTGCTTGTATTTGGGCAGTAGCGTTGATATTTAACCTGGCAGACATTATTGTCCTGGGCTCCAAGGTTGGTAAGAACTTCTTCTCTTTGTCTGTGCTTTGCACCCGAATGTCAATGACGAAGACTCAGGAACAAGGCATCATCACACTCTGTAGCATCACCATTAGCTTTTCCGCTGTGGGACTCATCATTATCTACACTTATATCCAGGTGGTGCTGGTTGCTCGAAAGATTGGTTCTGGGAAGTCATCGGCTTTGAAGGCTGGAAAGACGATCATGCTTCATGCATTTCAGCTGATATTATGTATGATGTCCTTCACTTCTTCTGTCACCGAAACATACCTGAAAAAATATCAAGCCTTTATGAGTATTATTAATTATCTGCTCCTCATGTGTCTTCCCCGGCTTCTAAGCCCATTAATCTACGGACTGAGAGATGAAACCTTACGAAAGTATATGATGACATTCCGATCTGCAGTATCATGAATGGAAGAGGGTTATAAGTAAATTCATATCTGTGATAATTTTGGTTTTATAAATAAAATCAATGTTGCCTTTACTTTTCTTAATTTTGGCTTTATTAGGCCTCAGGATGTGAGGCAAAAAATATGCTTGGCAGACAAAAAGTATCCTCGTTTTCTTATGTCTGGAGAGCCACAGGTGGGTCATACAACCAGCCATAGAGGTTAAAGTTGTTGTCAACTCTTGGCAACCACTTTAAACTACATGTAAGCCTGTAATCAGGCTTACCTGTAGGTTCTCTATATATCTCCTAAACCTGTGCAGTTTAGGAGATATACGCTATACTGGTATGTGTCAATGTCATTCGGCATATGCGTGGTAAAGAAACACCCTCTGTGCCATTTCTTCACTGATAGCATGCCGTGATTGGCAGCTCCCGCACGCATGACGTCACACGACTCCGGTCAGTCACAGCGCCAGAGTTTGCGGCCCCGAAAGGAAGAGGGGTTAAGATGGATGCTTCCTACTGCGGGGACAGCGCGGGCTTCGATGGCAGGTAATTAGCACATTACTAGCCTATTATGCTTCTACATTGCAGGTGAATAAGAAGAAGTAAACCCATCAGGGTTTACATCATAGTTTACTTCCTCTTTAATGGCTCTATGCTTTTATGCACATGTACATCTGTAGTGCCCTCTATGCTAGGTAGGTGTGTAGTGTGAGATTTTTACTAGGTAAGGCAAATTTAGTCAGGCCTGACATTGTGCAGGCCTGGTTGTTTTGATTCTGGGCTGGGAGTGGCTCAGGTTGGACTGGGTGATTCACAGATGGTGTCATCAGGACCTCCCACTTCTTTCCAGAACCTTCTGGTGTTTTCTGGAAAGAGAGCTGGTGTTAGGTCTGCCAAGAACCCCAACCATCACTCCTGTTTCCTGATCAGTAGTCTTGTTATCAGGTGGAGGACGGTTACAATCCCGCAGCCAGAATTCTGGGACCTCAATGGAAAGTGCAAACAGACTAAATCAAGGAACAACAAATAAATAAGTTACTCACGGTTAGTAGTGGGCATAGTCTGGAGCCAATCAGAAGAAGGGGACCCAATGTTGGTATGTGTAGAAAATCCAGGCGGAGATCCAAGGGGTATACCATAGAAGACGTCAGGGACAGGCACTGTTCAGCAACAATCGGTCAACGTAATCCAAAGGGAAATCCAAAAGCGTAGTCGGGGGCAAGCAAAGTTAGCAACAAGTCAAACAAACTGGTACAAACAACAGGATGTAGAACCTATGCTAGGACTGGAAGAGGAAGGGAGGATTTATAGGTTAAAAGATGAGGAAACTATCTACAGCTGGCCACTGGGTGGAGCCAGAGTCCAAATTCACAAAGTAGCAGAAACCCAGGCTCCACAGAGAGAACCTATTCTTGTAAAAGGGTTTTAGCAAGGAGACATGAAAAGTTTTGGGGATTCAAAGATGTGGGGGCAAACAAAGTTTATAGGCCACAGGGTTGACCTGACGAATAATGCGAAAGGGTCCTACATATTTAGGACCTAATTTGGAAGAGGGTTGTCGCAATTTGAAGTTTTTCATGGACAATCAAACTAGTTGATTGAGACGATAATGGGGGGCAGGTTTTCTGCGACGGTCCGCATACCCCTTGTATTTTGAAACAGACTGAAGCAGAACTTTTCTTATGTCTCTCCAATGTTTGGTTAACCTGGACACCATGTTGGCTGCCGCGGGTACCTCTAACAGGTACGATTGGAAGGGAAGAACTTTGGGTTGATACCAAAATGCAGCTTGGAAGGGAGAACATTTCAAAGAGGAGTGCCATTGTGAATTGTGAGCTAATTCAGCAAGAGGTAGCATCTCACTCCAGTTATCATGTTCAGCATTAACATAAGCCCTTAGGTATATCTCCAAATCTTGATTAACCCTTTCAGTCTGGCCATGCAAACAGCTCTCCAGAACGCAGATATGAATTGCAGCCCTCTGTCACTAACAATATCTACCAGAATTCCATGTAAACGGATCACATTTACAATAAAAGAAAGAGCCAAGGTTGGGACTGAAGGCAGGGCCAGCATAGGAACAAAGTGTGCTAGTTTCGAAAATCTGTTTGCTTCGACCCAGATGACAGTATTCCCTTTGGAGGCAGGCAAGTTCATGATAAAATCCATACTGAATATGAGTTCAGGGAGCAAGAGGAACAGGTAACGGTTGTAATAGGCCTTGGGGAACAGATGGAGGCATCTTGATAGTCTCACAAATAGTACAAGCTCTAACAAAGGCTATAACATTCCTTCTTAGGGTAGGCCACCAAACCAGAGGCTTCATACGTAAGAAGGTTTGTTTGATACCAGGATGCCAGGAAACCTTCTGTCCATGGGCCCAGTGTAAAACTTCTTTACGTAAGGAACATACAATGTATCAGATGGAACTGAAATATTAGTAGGTACCCGGGATTGAGCAGCCCACAAGCTCCTTTGTAAGGTCGTATCCAGATGGGTATTAATCTGTTCCCGAAGAACAACATGCTCTGGAGTAGCTTGGTGACTTTCGCAAAGGGAATTGCAGAGACAGGACATCAGCTTTGGTGTTCTTAGTACCTGGAATGTAAGTTACCACGACATTAAACCGAGTGAAGAATAGTGCCCAACAGGCTTGTCTGGAATTCAAGTAGGTCAAATTCTTATGGTGCATCTGAACCACAACTGGGAGTTCAGTACCTTCCAATAAGTGTCTCCATTCAGAAAATGCAAGTTTTATAGCCAACAGTTCTCTATTCCCTATGTCATAGTTTTGTTCTGTGGCAGAGAATTTCTTGGAGAAGAAGGCGACCAGATGTAGTTTGTGGGAAGTAGGGTCTCATTGGGATAACACTGCTCTGGCACCTATTTCGGAGGCATCAACTTCTAAAAAGTATTGGGCAAAAGGCAGACTTAAGGAAATCAAAAGCTTCCAAAGCTTCAGGGGACCACTGAGAGAAGTTGGTCCCTTTCTTCTTGAGGGCAGTGATGGGTGCCAGAATCTTGGAAAAATTCTTGATAAACTTCCAATAATAGTTACAAAATCCAATAAAACATTGTACTTCCGTTAAAGTGTAAGGTCTGGGCCACTCATAATGCCCCCTTCTCATAGTAAAAGCTGTCTTCCATTCATCTCCTGCTTTGATTCGAATGAGATTGTATGCTGAACGAAGATCTAGTTTGGTAAAGATCTTGGATCCTTGGACCCGGTCAAACAGTTCAGTAATTAACGGAAGAAGATACCGATTCTTTACAGCAATTTGGTTGAGAGCCCTGTAGTCATCACAGGGTCTGAGTCCTCCATCCTTTTTCTCCATGAAAAAGAACCCAGCCCCAACAGGAGAAATGGCACACCAAATGAAACCCTTCTTTAGACTATCTTCAATGTTTTCCACCAGTGCCTTAGTCTCAGCAAGGTTAAGAGGATAGGTTTTCCCCTTAGGTAGAGGAGAACCGGGAAGCAACTCAATAGCACAGTCATAAGGGCGATGTGGTAGGAGGCCCTCCGCTTTCTTTGCAGAAAATACATCGGCAAAATCAGCGTAGGCCTTAGATAATTCAGGATCAGTAGATACCTCATGAATGGACACTTTATTGTGTACTACTCTTTGGAGACAGTGGACAAGACAGGAGGTGCTTCAAGCCGAAATTTGACCAGAGAACCAGTCAATGGATGGGTTATGTTTACATAACCAAGGGAACCCGAGAATCACTGGGTGTTTCGGGGACAGGATAATGTCAAACGATAAAACTTATGCAGAGCCCCTAGACAGACTGAGAGGGGCTTGGACTCATGGGTAATAAGGCCATCACCCAGAGGGTCTCCACCAAGAGTAGACACACAGAGCGGTAGGGTTTTTGGAACAATAGGGAGCTGTAGTCTCTTCACCAGAGCTGCATCTAGAAACACACCATCAGCGCCGGAATCTATAAAGGCTACTGTGGAAAAGCACTGGTCATTCCAGGACAAAGATATAGTAACAAGAAGTCTCTCCTGAGGAGGGTTCAAAACAGCATGGCCTAATGGGACTCCTCGCTCACCCATTAAGCCCGGAAGTTTTCCTGACGAACTGGACAAGAACGCAGCACATGACCCGGCTTCCCACAATATAGACAGAGGCAGGGATCTCACAGTAGGTTAATTAGTCCTTTATGCGTTCCGCTAGCCCTCTGCGGAACACATCCTTAAGGGTGCCACTGTCCCAGGTGGTCTCTGCCACTAGCATGCTGAATTCTATGGCATAGGATGCTACTGTGCGTTTACCCTGATGTAAATCGAGAATACTGGACTCGGCCGCAGACACCCTGCCAGGAACATCAAACATTCTCTCAAAAGTCTTCACAAAAGTGGAATAATCAGTGAGTACAGGAGACTCCTTCTCAAAAAGTGGTGACACCCAGGACAATGCTCTGCCCTTTAGTAAAGAGATTATAAACGTCACCTTGGATTGAGCAGAAGCAAACACAGAAGGTTTATTTTTAAAATGCAACCAGCAGTGGTTGAAGAATCCCCTGCAATCAGGAGGGTTACCATCATACTTCTCAGCGAGAGGAATTTTAGGAGGGTCCAGGGGTCTAGACACAGCAATAGATTCCCTAGCCTCAACCCCTATGTCATTAGGTGCAGCAGGACTGGACCCATGTGCAGTAGACAAGGAGGCTAACATAGCTGTGATAGCATCTAAAATAATAATAAACTGCGCTACAGTCCGAATGCACAAAATCAGCAGCAGCTAGAAATAAAATGCAGAGTAAAAATAATAAAGCTGCGCTTAAAACAAAAGTCCTCCGATATTATTAATATCTCAGATGTTCAACATTGATCAAAAAGACACCCCGTGCTCAGCACACCATACGTGAATCCACCACCATATAGCGGGGGGGCTTACCAGACAAAGCTGGGAGCCCAGCTTATAATTGTAGTCAGGTCTTAATCTTTCCTCCACTGAATCCTCACAGGGACAGCATTGGCCAAACCAGGGAGAGATCCTATCAACCTTTCACCGCGGGGCGGGTTGTCTCACAGGCAGGTATCACATGCACATACCGAGCACCAAAGGAAAACAAAGGGGACTCGACATAGTGAAGTACCGCAAATAATTTAATGGAAAGGTAATAAAAAATTGTACTCACAAACGAATGTAGACAATGCGTATAAAACAAGAGCAGAAAGCCGGCAATCTTCAAAAACAGCAACTGGTGACGTCAACGCGCCCTCCCGACGTACGTTTCGTCAAAGGTGACGTCGTCCGGGGATAGGGCGCGCCG
>BLSH010453978.1:0-12002 GCA_018402905.1 Glandirana rugosa
GCGCGCAATCCCGGCTTAAAGGGAGGACGTCATATGACGTCCACCCGCTGGGAGAGCAGGACCGCTCCGCCGTCATTTGACGGTGGGCGGTCCTGAGGCGGTTAAATGAGGTGCGGCACAACCATTATAGTATTAGCAAGTTAAAATGGTAAACATAGTTCACAGTTTATAGATAAATCAATAAAATCTCATTGCATAAAGTACAGATGGTTAATCTAGTGCTGATTTGTAGTAATTCCCTGACAGTACATATATATCTAAAATGTTCAATATAACAAAACAAGCGTAGATAAAAAGTTGCATCTTCCAAACTTGCCGCATTGTCATGGAATCACTACAAATGAGCACCACACACACACCATCTGTACTTTACGCAATGAGTTTCATCCATTTATCAATAAAGTACAGATGGTCAATATAGCGCTGATTCATAGTAATTCTACACACACACACACACACACACACACACACACACACACACACACACAAATTTATATTATTATTATACACGATTTATATAGCGCCAACTGTTTACGCAGCGCCTTACAATGTAGAGGGGGGAGACAGCACAATTCCAATACAGTTCAATACAGGAGGGACAGAGGGCCCTGCTCGTAGAGCTTACATTCTAAAGGGAGGGGGTGGTGGTACAAAAGGTAGTAGCTACGGGGGATGGGTTGATGGGGGTGGCTCAGGTACAGTTCTTAGGTGGGTGAGGGATAAGCTTCCCTGAATAAATTAGTTTTCAGGGATCTTTTAAAGGTGGACAAGATGGGGGCTGATCGGACATACCGGGGCAGGGAGTTCCAGAGGAAGGCAGAGGTTCTGGAGAAGTCCTGAAGGCGAGCATGGGAGGAGGTAATAAGGGAGCTAGAGCGCAGGAGGTCCTGGGAGGAGCGGAGGGGACTATTTGGGCGATATCTGCAGATGAGGTTGCTGATTTAGCTGGGGACGATGTTGTGGATGGCCTTGTATGTTGTGGTTAGTATTTAAAATTTTACGTGGTAGAGTAGGGGGAAGCCAATGACGGGATTGGCAGAGAGGGGCAGCAGTCACGGATCGGTTAGTGAGGTGTATTAGTATTAGGAGAGAGTTGCAGTAGTCAAGGCAGGAAATAACCAAGGAGTGAATAAGTTGTTTTGTGGTGTCGTTAGTCAGGCAGGGGCGAATTCTGGAGATGTTGCGGGGGTTTTAGCCAGTGATTGGATGTGGGGACTGAAGGAGAGGTCAGAGTCAAGGATTACACCCAGCACCCTGGTATGTGTGGTGGGACCAATGGTTGTGCTATTGATCTTAATAGTAAAGTCATGGGGGGGGGGGGGGGGACCAGCAAGGAGGAAATTTAATGAGCTCAGTTTTAGAAAGATTGAGTTTGAGAAAGTGGTGTGACATCCATACTGATATGTCATTCAGTAAGTTTGTGATCTGTGAGGAGATCGAGGGGGTGAGTTGAGGAGTGGAGAGATAGATCTGGGTGTCGTTGGCGTAGAGGTGGTATTGGAAGCCATGGGAGGTTAGCAACTGGCCCAGGGAAGAGGTATAGAGAGTGAATAGCAGGGGCCCAAGGATGGAGCCTTGGGGTACCCCAACAGAAAGAGTAAGAGGAGTGGAGGAGATGGAGTTGTGACACAAAGTGTGCTGAGATAGGTAGGAGAACCAGAATAAAGCAGAATTACAGAGGCCAAGGGAGTGGAGTTTGCTGAGGAGGAGGGGGTGGTTGACTGTGTCAAAACAGCAGAGAGGTCCAAGAGTATGAGTATGGAGTACTGGCCATTAGTTTTAGCAGTTAGTAGGTCATTGGTGAGCTTTAGTACGGTAGTTTCAGTTGAATGTTGTGGGCGGATGCTGGACTGTAGGGGGTCAAGAAGGTTGTTGTCAGTGAGGTAGCAACTCAATCAGTCATGTACAAGGCTTTCAATGAGCTTGGAGGCAAACGGGAGCAGTGAAATGGGTCTTAAGTTATTCAAACAGATGGGGTCAAGTGAGGGTTTTTTAAGTATGGGGGTAACCAGTGCATGTTTGAGCGGGGAGGGAGAGGTTGGAGATGTGGGTTAGGGAGTTTAGGACAGAGCGGGAAGGTAGCCGCAGTAATTGTGAGGGGACAGGTGGCGAGGTGGGCTATGGAGAGGGGTTTATCAACTTCTTCGGTGGTAACAGGGCAGAAGGAGGAGAGTATTGAGTGCGGTGTTGGATCTGATGTGTTGGATAGGGGAGGAAGCTGGATGTTGGATATCTCCTTGCAAATTGTGTCAATTTTGCTTTTGAAATGGTTGGCAATTCCTTGAGCACTCACTTCCTCAGGAGTACATGCAAGGAAGTGAGGGTTGACTCCTAAAACACGGCAAGCTTTCAAGATGCAACATTATCTACGCTTGTTTTGATATACTGAATGTTTTAGATATATATATATAGATATATATATATACTGTCATGGAACTACTACAAATCAGCGCTATATCAATCATCTGTACTTTATACAAGGAGATTTTATTCATTTATCAAACTGAACTAGGTTTACCATTTTACCTTACTAAAATGGTTGTGCTGCACCTGATTTAACTGGTTCCCCACCACGCGCAGTATACTTACTGCGGCGGTGTGGACGTGTCCCGCCAATCGCCGTCCCATTTGTTGCAGGACCGTTCAGTTAACAGGAATAGACCAATGGATTTTGATCTATTCCTGTTGATCGTCTGGCGAATGGGATTCCTTTCCCTGCCTGTGAAATGTAAACAAAGGCAGGGGAAGTGATGTCATCTCCCCTCTCTGCTTTCTTTTACATTGCAGAGAGGAGAGAGAGAGACATCTAGAAGAGTTGCACCAACAGCACACTGACACCAGTTCACATAGGCACATTTAACCCTTTGATCCCCCCCAGTGAACCCCTTCACTCCCTGTCAGAGTGTCATATAGTGCAGTCTTCTGATTTTTACCGATCGCTGTACTTGTGACCCTTGTGACACAATCTGTGTTAGGGTAGGTTACTAGTAGGCCTAGGTAGGTGTAAATACCCCCTCAAAGTTTTTAACCCCTTGATTGCCCCGTCACCTGTGATCACCGTATAAGTGTCACAGGTGATGCTAGCTAGTATTTTTTCCCCATCAGATTACCCGCCATATATATTTTTTTATATACCTTTTATAGGTTTTAACCCCCCCCCCCCCCCCGATCACCCGGCGGTGACCCCAGTTAGGTTTTAGCATGCGTGTTAACACCAGGCAGGGCCAGTTAGGTACTCAGGACACGCACACACACACATTAGGTAGGTGCTAGATGCTATTGTAGTATCTGATCAGATCAATTTCTGCGATCTGATCAGATCTATATTAGCATCCCCTTAGATTAGTGTTCTAAAAAAACGCAGCGTTAGCGGGATCAGCCCAGATAACTGCTAGGACCTGCGTTTAGCCTCTCTGCCCAGCTCACCCAAGTGTAGGATCAATAGATAGCTGTCACAAAACACATCAGACCTATCTGCAGCCTTCGCAGAGATCAAACCGATCCCTGCGAATTCTGACAGTGATTTTGGTAGCGACATGACACAGGCTCTGACAACCAGGTGCACTTTTTTGCCTGTCTCACTAGTGTACCTATAAATTTTAGAGGCCATGTCTAATCCGAGGCACACTAGAGAAGAGACCTACGCGTTGGCGAGTATGACAGATGAGAGCGATGGGGAAGACTCACTGTCAGATTCAGACTCACCAATCAAGTTAGCATTCGACAGCGGCTCCATGACAGATAGCTCTGACGACTGGGTTGTCCCTGCTAAGGTCAGGCGTACCAGATCCCGTTTAGCTGTTGCTGAGGTGCAAGAACCGCAGGGCTCTTGTATGGAGCAGAGAGCCAGTACTAGCGCCGCTACTCCTGATGACCTGGCAAGCACCAGCGGCCTAGTATATCCTGGTCATACAACCAGCACTGCAGAAACACTTGGGGACATGGCGAGTCCCATAAGTGCAGTTCAAGCTGGTGTGGCTAGCACAAGTAATTCCCCGCAGCCACAAAGACCACAGGCCCGCAAAACCCATAGTGCCCTTTCTGACGCGTTTGCAAACCTTGATTGGCAACCCACCACTGATGCAGCGCCCGTACTTCCCCCATTCATTGCCCAACCCGGAATTCAGGTGAATACAGTTGATTTTAGGGCCATTGATTTTTTTCGCTGTATTTCACCGAAGATCTCTATAGATCTACAGGCAATCCCTGAGTTACGAACATCCGAGTTACGAACGACTCCTACTTACGAACGGGGGTGGTGTGACGTCACTGCCAGCCGCTTGCACTCCACACTGGTCCTGGATAAAGCCGAGCAGCGCCAGACACATCCCACAGTACTGTGTTAGCATAGCTACAAATGCCCCAAATAACACAACTGCACACATAGCAGTGCCCGGAACATCCCACATCACTGCACAAGTTGAAGTTACACTTACAAATGTACAGTTCCGACTTACAAACGCGATTTAAGAACGAACCTACAGTTCATAACCCATTCGTAACTCGGAGACTGCCTGTATCGTGGACCAAAGCAATTTATATGCTGGTCAATACATCGCCACTAGTCCCCATTTGTCACTTGCCAGAAATTGGAAACCAATTAAGGTTTCTGAATTTAAAACCTTTCTGGGCCTTACTCTCAACATGGGCATCCATAAACTACCTGAATTGCGGTTATATTGGTCCACTGACTGAATTCATCACATGTATGTCTACTCTGCTTCCATGGACAGGACACGATACGAGCAGATTCTGCGGTTCATGCACTTCAGTGACAATCAACTCGATTGTCCAAATGGTGACCCTGAATTTGACCGGCTCTACAAAATTCAGCCCTCTTAAACCACACGTTCGCAGCACATTTTATTCCCAATCAAGTTGTGTGCGTGAAGTCCCTGATTAAATTTGCTGGCCTTCTGGTTTTCAAACAGTACGTCCCCAACAAGCGTGCCAGATACGGGGTCAAGATGTATAAGCTCTGACAGGGCCTCAGGCTATACATGTAGTTTTATGGTTTATGAGGGCAAAGATAGACAAGTAGAGCAGGAAGGATGCCCAGACTACATGGGGAGTGCTGGCAAGATTGTGGGGAGCATGTCGTCACCCTTATTTGCAAAGGGGTACAATTTGTACGTGGGCAATTACAACACAAGCATGCCACTTTTTAGTCTTTTACTTGATCACCAAATTGGCGCATGTAGCACCATGCGACCTAATCGCCGGGGCTTCCCCCAACGGCTGGTAGATTCCCGACTTAGTCGGGGGGGAGAGAGCCGGCTTGAGATGTGGTAATTTTCTCGCGATGAAGTGGAGGGATACAAAGAATGTTTTCGTTCTTTCCTCCCTTCATGCAGGCACGGCTGTCCAAATTAGAACGGCGACTGGTGGTGTGGAGAAACCCCTCTGTGTCCACCAATATAATCTTAATATGGGAGGGGTGGACCTCAATGACCAGTTATTGGCGCCGTACTTAATTGCCCATAAGTCCAGACGCTGGTACAAAAAAGTGTCTGTTTACTTATTTCAATTGGCTTTGCTGAACGCTTCTGTGCTACAAAAAGTGTCAGGACGGACTGGACCTCTCCTGCAATTCCAGGAAGAGATCATCAGAGCCCTTCTGTACCCAGATGGTTCTGCA
Source organism: Glandirana rugosa (assembly GCA_018402905.1). Taxonomy (NCBI): domain Eukaryota; kingdom Metazoa; phylum Chordata; class Amphibia; order Anura; family Ranidae; genus Glandirana; species Glandirana rugosa. The sequence goes on from BLSH010453978.1 coordinate 5,639, forward strand.
CCCCATGTTCCCAATCCACATGCAGTGAGCCGGCTGCATGGACGGCATTATCTACATGCCATCCCTGGTACCCCTACCCAACGATACCCCCAAAAAAGATGTTGTGTCTGCCGACGACGCGGATACAAGCGTGACACCCGATATTATTGCTCCACCTGTCTGGGCCAGCCTGGTCTCTGCATCGGTGACTGTTTCGAGCGCTACCATTCACTAGCTGGGTATTAGCATAGGGAACAGCACTACACAGAAATAGGACACTTTCACAGGGTCTACAAAGATGTCACCATATTTTTGGAGACCCCAACCTTTACTGTTCATTGTTCGATGTTCCAAAAAAAAAAAAAAAAAAAAAAAAAAAAAAAAGTTGTACATTTCTTGTTTTTCTCTCTCTATTTTCTCTTTCTATTGCTCGCTCTATTGTTGTTTATGCATATCTAATGTTTTGTTGCGGTTTATTATAGTGGGGTTTTTTTTGCAGGTATGCTATGTTTTTATGTAACGTTTAATAATTATTTTTTTATTCTTAGCAGGAATATTTTTTATATGTTACTGTTTTTATTAATCTATTTGATTTTCAGGTATGCCAGCTGCAGCGCTCATTCATTTAGGGCAGGGATATGCAATTAGCGGACCTCCAGCTGTTGCAGAACTACAAGTCCCATGAGGCATAGCAAGACTCTGACATCCACAAGCATGACACCCAGAGACAGAGGCATGATGGGACTTGTAGTTTTGCAACAGTTGGAGGTCCGCTAATTGCATATCTCTGATTTAGGGTGACAGCAATAGTTTGCTCCCACCATATATAAAGCAGCGACCTCAGCGCTGTTGGAGGTGATTTCACCACCACAGTTAAAAAAAAAAAAAAAAAAAAAAAGGAGCAAATATACCGGAGCATAGGGGCAGTGGGTGGAAATTGGGGCGGATTGCCCCTATGCTCCGGTATATTTTTTTTAAAAAGTGGCTATGCCCACCATTAGAAGTGGGAGGATGAAGGGAGGTTTTCTAATGGTGGGCATATCCACCGATTGATTCTTTTTTTTCATGGAAAAAAAAAAGAACATACAATATATGCCCAGCAAGGACCAGCGACATACTAGTATGTTGCTGGTCTTCTCAGGCTCTCCTGTCCCACCGGGGAACGTGAGAATGCAGCCGATGGTTCCGCCAGCTTACCATAGAGCTTATTGAAGACTAGAATGGCTCCAATCATCTCCATGGCCTAAGAAATCGGAGGCTACGAGCATTTTGTGACTGCGGTTTCGCCAGATATAAACAGCGGCATTGGGAAAGCATCTTATCAAACCGATTTTGGTGTGGTCAGATGCTTTAAGGGCTGGGGAAAGACCTAGAGTTTCGTAGACCCCAAATTTTTAAAAAATGATATGCGACAATACCTATTTTTATCATAGGGGATATTTAAAATTGCTGTGATAAAAATAAAAACTATTAAAAAAAATAAAAAAAAGGGGATGAAAAGGGACAGTGTAAAAAATAAACTAAAAAGCGAATGGATTAAAAAAAAAAAAAAAATGCACCCCTGCCCCTCCCCCCCCCCCGTGCACATGCGCAAAGGTGGACGCAAGTGTCAGTCTTATGTCGTATGTAAACAATTTCACCATGCATGTGAGGTATCACCGCAAACGTCAAATCAAGGGCAGTAATTCTAGCAGTGAACCTCCTCTGCAGATCTAAAGTGGTAACTTGTAAAGGCTTTTAAAAATGTATATAGTTTGTCGCCACTTTGCGGGTGTGCATCATTTTTAAAGCATGTCATGTTTGATGTCTATGCACTCGGCATGAGAACAACTTTTATATTTCACCAAACATTTGGGCAAAATAGTATGTTTTTGTGCATTAAAATAAAAAAAAAGTTTTTTTTCCCCAAAAATTGCGTTAGAAAAATCGATGCACAAATACTTTGTGAAAAAAAAAATGTAACACCCACTATTTAAATCTGTAGGGCTTCCGCTTTAAAATAATATATATAATTTTTGGGGGTTCAAAGTAATTTTCTAGCAAAAAAAAGTATTTTTTCATCTAAACAAAAAGTGTCAGAAAAGACTTGGTGGTTCAAATGGTTCGAAGAGTGGGTGATGTTAGGCATAAAATGCCAGGGCAGTTCAAACCCCCCCCCCCCAAATTACACCATTTTGGAAAGTAGACACCCCAAGCTATTTTCTGAGAGGCCTGTTGAGTCCATGGAATATTTTATTTGTTTGTCATAAATGATTGTGTAATTTTTTTTATTTTTTTTTGTCACTTTTTCAAAGTTGTCACTGAAATGATATATTGCTCACACATGCCATGGGTATATGTGCAATTACACCCCAAAATACATTCTGCTGCTTCTCCTGAGTATGGGGATACCACATGTGTGAAACTTTTTGGGAGCCTATCCGTGTACAGGACCCCGAAAACCAATCACCGCCTTCAGACTTTCTAAGGGCATAAAATGGTGATTGTACACCTCAGTACCCATCACATTTTTGGAGGCCCTGAAATGTCAAGGTAGCACAACCCCCCCCCAAATTACCCCATTTTGGAAAGTAGACAACTCAAGGTATTTGCTAAGAGGCATAGTGCATATTTTGCAGCTCTCATTTGTTTTGGAAAATGAAGAAACAATTTTTTTTTTTTTTTTACTTTTTTCAAAATTTCAAAACTGACAAAAAGTGAGATGTGTGGAATACTCAACATGCCTCTCAGCAAATAGCTTGTAGCATCTTTCCAAAATGAGGTCATTTTGGGGGGGGGGGGGGGTTCTGCTATCTGGGCAATCCATGGCCTCCGAAAATTAAATGTGATCGGGAGTGAGGAGTAAAATGAGCTTTTTACACACTTAGAGAGCCTTAAGGCGGTGATTGGTTTTTGGGGTCCTATACGTGGCTAGGCTGTCAGGAAGTCTCACATGTGGTATCCCCGTATTCAGAGGCAGCAGCAGAATGTATTTTGGGGTGCAATTCCACACATAGCCATGGGCATGTGTGAGCAATATATCATTTCAGTAACAACTTTGTGTAATTTTTTTTTTGGTCATCTTTCAATCACTTATGACAAAAAAATAAAATATTCAATGGGCTCAACATTCTTCTCAGCAAATTCCTTGGGGTGTTTACTTTCCAAAATAGGGTCATTTGGGGGGTTTTGTACTGCCCCTCCATTTTAGCACCTCAAGAAATGAGATAGGCAGTCAAAATAAAAGCTGCGGAAATTCCAGAAAATGTACCCTAGTTTGTAGACGCTATAACTTTTGCGCAAACCAATAAATATACGCTAATTCATTTTTTTACCTGAGACATGTGGCTAAATGCATTTTGGCAAAAAATTTATGACTAAAATTTAGTTTATTGTATTTTTGTAATAAAGTTGAAAATATAATTTTTTTGGTTTATAATCAATAAATGGCAAATTGAAAAAAGTGCTCTGGTCCTAAAGCTGGAAATCCTTCCGGGGCTGAATTGGTTAAGGTCCCAGGGCATACTCACACTTTTATGGATCTATAATAGGGAAGGAGATGCACCAAACCACACATTTTAGGTTTTATTAGCCTGTTTTACACCTTTCTTTACATGTTAGTTACTGCCTGGTTTCCAGGCCTAGATAAAGGTCATACATCCCAGGAATCTTCAGGAGGGGCTTTATCTGCCAAGCACACCCTCCTGCCTTTATGCTTGAGCAGATGGATCCCAGGAAGTAAATGCTACATGAGTCACCTGCCCTTACTCAAGATGGCCACCATTGTAAATGCAGTGTTTTTCAAAGTGATTTATCAGCAAAATAAAGCATGGGGACATGGATGGATGGATTTATTTTGAATATCAACCAGTTAACAACCGGCCCATAGACAAAAAGACGTCTACAGGGCGGTTGCTTAACTCTGGGAGGAAGTCTATTGACGTTCTCCCAGAATCGCGCTTCCCGCGTGTCCCCTAGGGTGCGCACATGGGAACATCCGTGACTGCGGTGAATGGCCGCTGTGAGCGGCTTTTCACCACATCGGAGCGATCACATGTAAACAAGCCGGCGCTTCCGCCGGCTTTTCTCTCTCCTCTCCGCACCGATCGGTGAAGTGTGAGAGGAGAGAGGAGAGGGGGGGGGAGAGAGGAAGTGCTGCAGCGCTGTGGGCGATGTGTAATGTCCACAGCGCTGCTAAGCGACAGTGGGGGACAGGCTGCACCCCCCATCCATCCACACCCACCCAGCCATCCTCACCCCATCCATGCTCACCCACCCAGCCATCCTCACCCCCATCCATACTCAGCTGTGCTCAGTCATCCCCATCCACGGCTCATCCATCCCCATCCACGGCTCATTTGTGCCTCATTCATGCTCATCCATACCACATCAGTTCTCATCCGTGCCACTACAGTGCCTCACAATAGTGTAAAAGGTAGTCAAATTAGATCTGAAATGTATGCCACTAGAACACCTGATGGTGCTCCCTGCATCTTGGGCCTCTGTATGTGGTCAGGCTGTGTAAAAGTGACACACATGTGGTATCGCCATACTCAGGAGGAGGAGTAGCAGAATATTTGGTGTGGTGTCATTTTTGCTATGTACATGCTGTATGTTAGAAATATTGTATAAATGGACAACTTTCTGAACAAAAAAAAAAGCAATTTCATTTTCTTTCCAGAGTTTCCAAAAACTTGTGGAAAAAATGACATGTTGAAAAGACTCATTATGCCTCCTAGAATATATGTTGAGGTGTTTACTTTCCAAAATGGGGTCATTTTTTGGGCGTTTCCATTGTCCTGGTGCTCCAGGACCTTCAAAAGTGCAAAAGGGAGTCAAGAAATTATGTGTGTAATTTATGCTCCTAGATTGCCTGATGGTGCTCCCTGCATGTTGGGCTTCTGTATGTGGCCAGGCTGTGTAAAAGTCTCACACATGTGGTATCGCCATACTCAGGAGTAGTAGAGTGTGTTTTGGGTTGTAATTTGTGGTATGCATATGCTGGGTGTGAGAAATAACCTGTTAACATATGACAATTTTATGGGGGAAAAAAAATCTTCATATTGCAAAGAATTGTGGGAAAAAAATTACAACATCAAAAAAACACACACCATGCCTCTTACTAAATACCTTCGAATGTCTACTTTTCAAAAAGGGGTAATTTGGGGGGTATTTGTACCTTTCTGGCTTGTAAGGGTCTTGAGAAATGAGATAGGCCGTCAGTACATCAGATGTGATCAATTTTCAGTGATTAGCACCATAGCTTGTAGACTCTCTAACCTTCACAAAGGCCAAATATACACACACTAAGGCCCCTTTCACACACACGGACCGTTTGTCCGTTTTTCATCCATCCGTTGATGGATGAAAAACGGACATCAATGCATCTCTATGGAAAAACGGACGACAACTGATCATTCATTTGCATCCGTTTTCATCCGCTTCCGTTTTTTTTGAACGGATGAAAGTCCTATTTTTCATCCGTCAAAAAAACGGATCGGACGAAAAACGGATGTAAACTGACGAACGGTCAGTTTTTCATCCGTTTTTGCATTGGTAGTGGATGTAAAAAAAAAAAAAAACTGATGAAAAACTGATGACCACAGATTAAAAAAAACGGATGAAAAAAACTGATGAAAAACGGATGAACTGATGAACTGATGAACGGTCCGTGTATGTGAAAGGACCCTAATTTGTTTTTTTTTTTACCAAAGATATGTAGCAGTATACACATTTTAGCCAAAATGTATGAAGAAAAATTACTAATTTGCAAAATTTTATAACACACTAAGAAAAATGCATTTTTTTTTTTACAAAATTTTCAGTCTTTTAATTATAGCGCAAAAAAATAAAAAAAAACAGCGGTGAATAAATACCGCCAAAAGAAAGCTCTTTGTGTGAAAAAAAGGATGCAAATTTCATATGGGTAGAGTGTTGCATGACTGAGTAATTGTCATTCAAAATGTGAGCGCTCTGAAAGCTGAAAATTGGTCTGGTTGTTAAGGGGGTTTAAGTGCCCAGTGATCAAGTGGTTAAAAAGGAATTAAAAAGCGTTGTTTCTGGTGCTCAGATACAGAAGAATTCTGCTTCAAAAAAACACTTGTTACATAAATACAAAAGGCTTGGACACACTACACGACGACATGCATGTATAAAAGCCAAATGCAGTGGTGCAATTTTGACTGAATTACCTAAAATGTTCTTACCAAATGCAAGTCATTTTTGGTATTTTCAGGAAATCACAAGCTTAGTTATAGCCAATATGAGACATTTAAAAAATATCAACACCTATGCACAGAAACCACAACCAACCATGAGCCTGGTTCACTCAAATTAAAGTTATTCTAAACTCAAAAAATATGGAATATATTGCAGTTTACCTGCACTTAGATGTGGTGGCTGCATT
>BLSH010454012.1:4192-14737 GCA_018402905.1 Glandirana rugosa
CCAAGAGCTTGGTCCCGGCGTTCTCTCCAACGGGGGGCGTATTCGGTCTGAGATGGTGGTCCATGCACTGTCTTCGTCTGTTGGTACGGTCTCAGACGCGGCCCCGGGAGAGGATACCTCCTCGATACGTGCGTGGAGTGACCTGATTGGGTGCGTCACGTTTTGGACGTCCTTCCTATACGTGCGGACCTCCTATTTCAAGTCCTGAACTGGTGAGGATTGGGGAGGTCGTCCCCCGTGCGTCGAGGGGGATAGAGTCACTGAGACGGGTACCTCGGGTTCCATGGATACGGACTCGCCAGGCGTGCATATCCTTCCTGCAGGTTTTGCACTGCGTGGGTTAGTCCAGTGAGGTGCGTGCATAGCTCCTCCATAGGAGAGGGCCCCGGCGCAGACTCTGGCATGGTTGTCTGCTTCTGTCACGTACCTGGTGGTAGAGTCTGGCTTATGCGGGGGGCAACCTCTCTTGCGGCCCTGGTTCGAGAACCCCTGGTAGTGTGGACAGGGAGCTCTGGAGCACAGGGGGGCACGAGGGCTGGACAATCTTCAGGTGGTTGGGAGAAGTCCCAAGAAGCTCGTGCAAGACAGGAGAGTAGTGGTTCAGTCCGGGTTGGCAACTGGCAGGCGGTGCGGTACAACGGGATCAGGCAAACGGATGGTCGGGTACAGGCAGGGTCGGCAACGTGCTGGCAACAGAAGTACAGTGGGAGCAGGCAAGCGGATGGTCGTAAACTAGCCGGAGTCAGGTGCGGGCAGATATCAACAGGTCCAAGGGAACAAGCCGGGGTCACAGGAACAGGAAATCACACGAAAGTAGTCACCGGGGGTATCACAGGTTCAGGGAACGTTGTAGAGCAGACAACACCGGCTGCAGGGCTCTGCTGGCTGAAATAGAGCCGCCAGGCGCCGTTTCCGGCGCGTGCGCGCGCACGTGAGCGCGCACGAGCGCGCGCGAACGCGCACGAGCGCACGCGAACGCGCACAGGCGCGCGCACCACCGCGGAAAGGCAAAGATCGGTCCTTTCCTGACAGATAATCTGTCCCTCACAGCACCGACAGGAACCTTTCCCTACTCCAGTATGAGATGATTTTAGAACGATAATCTGTCCCTCACAACACCAACAGGAACCTGTCTCTACTGCAGTATGAGATAATTTTAGAACGATAATCTTTCCCTCACAGCACCGACAAGAACCTCTCCCTACACCAGTATGAGATGATTTTAGAACACTAATCTGTCCCTCTCGGTACCGACAGGAACCTGTCCCTACCGCAGTATGAGATGATTTTAGAACGATAATCTTTCCCTCACAGCACTGACAGGAACCTGTCCCTACTGCAGTAGGAGATGATTTTAGAATGATAATCTGTCCCTCACAGCACCGACAGGAACCTGTCCCTACTGCAGTATGAGATGATTTGAGAACGATAATCTGTCCCTCACAGCACCGACAGGAACCTCTCCCTACTGCAGTATTAGATGATTTTAGAATGATAATCTGTCCCCCACAGCACCGACAGGAACCTCTCCCTACTGCAGTATGAGATGATTTTAGAACGATAATCTTTCCCTCACAGCACCGCCAGGAACCTCTCCCTACACCAGTATGAGATGATTTTAGAACGCTAATCTGTCCCTCTCAGGACCGACAGGAACCTGTCCCTACTGCAGTACGATATGATTTTAGAACAATAATCTTTCCCTCACAGCACTGACAGGAACCTGTCCCTATTGCAGTATGAGATGATTTTAGAATGATAATCTGTCCCTCACAGCACTGACAGGAACCTTTCCCTACTCCAGTATGAGATGATTTTGGAACGATAATCTGTCCCTCAAAGCACCGACAGGAACCTGTCCCTACTCCAGTATGAGATGATTTTAGAACGCTGATCTTTCCCTCACAGCACCGACAGGAACCTCTCTCTACACCAGTATGAGATGATTTTAGAACGATAATCTGTCCCTCACAGCACCCACAGGAACCTGTCCCTACTGCAGTATTGTATGATTTTAGAACGATAATTTGTCCCCCACAGCACCGACATGAACCTCTCCCTACTGCAGTATGAGATGATTTTAGAACGCTAATCTTTTCCTCACAGCACCGACAAGAACCTCTCCCTACACCAGTATGAGATGATTTTAGAACGCTAATCTGTCCCTCTCAGTACCGACAGGAACCTGTCCCTACCGCAGTATGAGATGATTTTAGAAGGATAATCTTTCCCTCACAGCACTGACAGGAACCTGTCCCTACTGCAGTAGGAGATGATTTTAGAATGATAATCTGTCCCTCACAGCACCTACAGGAACCTTTCCCTACTCCAGTATGAGATGATTTTAGAACGGTAATCTGTCCCTCACAGCACCGACAGGAACCTGTCCCTACTGCAGTACGAGATGATTTTAGAACGATAATCTGTCCCTCACAGCACCAACAGGAACATGTCCCTACTGCAGTATGAGATTATTTTAGAACATTAATCTGCCCCTCACAGCACCGACAGGAACCTGTCCCTATTCCAGTATGAGATGATTTTAGAACGTTAATCTGCCCCTCACAGCACCGACAGGAACCTGTCCTTACTGCAGTATGAGATGATTTTAGAACGATATTCTGTCCCTCACAGCACCGACAGGAACCTCTCCCTAGTCCAGTATGAGATGATTTTAGAATGCTAATCTGTCCCTCATAGCAAAGCCAGGAACTTGTCCCTACTGCAGTATGAGATGATTTTAGAACGATAATCTGTCCCTCATAGCATCGACAGGAACCTGTCCCTACTGCAGTATGAGATGATTTTAGAACGATAATCTGTCCCCCACAGCACCGACAAGAACCTCTCCCTACTGCAGTATGAGATGATTTTAGAACGCTGATCTTTCCCTAACAGCACCAACAGGAACCTCTCCCTACACCAGTATGAGATGATTTTAGAACGCTAATCTGTCCCTCTCAGGACCGACAGGAACCTGTCCCTACCGCAGTATGAGATGATTTTAGAACGATAATCTTTCCCTCACAGCACTGAAAGGAACATGTCCCTATTGCAGTATGAGATGATTTTAGAATGATAATCTGTCCCTCACAGCACCGACAGGAACATGTCCCTACTGCAGTATGAGATGATTTTAGAACGATAATCTGTCCCTCACGGCACCGACAGGAACCTCTCCCTACATCAGTATGAGATGATTTTATAACGATAATCTGTCCCTCACAGCACCGATAGGGACCTGTCCCTACTGCAGTATGAGATGATTTTAGAATGCTAATATGCCCCTCACAGCACCGACAGGAACCTGTCCCTACAACAGTATGAGATGATTTTATAACAATAATCTGTCCCTCACAGCACAGACAGGAACCTGTCCCTACTCCAGTATGAGATGATTTTAGAATGATAATCTGTCCCTCACATCACTGCCAGGAACCTATCCCTCCTGCAGTATGAGATGATTTTAGAAAGATAATCTTTTCCTCACAGCACCGACAGGAACCTCTCCCTACATCAGTATGAGATGATTTGAGAACGATAATCTGTCCCTCACAACACCGCCAGGAAACTGTCTCTACTGCAGTATGAGATGATTTTAGAATGATAATCTGTCCCTCACAGCACCGACAGGAACCTGTCCCTACTGCAGTATTAGATGATTTTAGAACGCTAATCTTTCCCTCTCAGGACCGACAGTAACCTGTCCCTACTGCAGTATGAGATGATTTTAGAACGATAATCTTTCCCTCACAGCACTGACAGGAACCTGTCCCTACTGCAGTATGAGATGATTTTAGAATGATAATCTGTCCCTCACAGCACCGACAGGAACCTTTCCCTACTCCAGTATGAGATGATTTTAGAACGATAATCTGTCCCTCACAGCACTGCCAGGAACCTGTCCCTACTGCAGTATGAGATGATTTTAGAACGATAATCTGTCCCTCACAGCACCAACAGGAACCTGTCTCTACTGCAGTATGAGATGATTTTAGAACGATAATCTGTCCCCAACAGCACCGACAGGAACCTGTCGCTACTGCAGTATGAGATGATTTTAGAACGCCAATCTGTCCCTCACAGCACCGCCAGGAACCTGTCTCTACTGCAGTATGAGATGATTTTAGAATGCTAATATGCCCCTCACAGCACCAACAGGAACCTGTCTCTACTGCAGTATGAGATGGTTTTAGAACGATAATCTGTCCCCCACAGCACCGACAGGAACCTGTCGCTACTGCAGTATTAGATCATTTTAGAACGATAATCTGTCCACCATAGCACCGACAGGAACCTCTCCCTACTGCAGTATGAGATGATTTTAGAATGCTAATCTTTCCCTCACAGCACCGACAGGAACCTCTCCCTACACCAGTATAAGATGATTTTAGAACGCTAATCTGTCCCTCTCAGGACCGACAGGAACCTGTCCCTACTCCAGTATGAGATGATTTTAGAACACTAATCTTTCCCTCACAGCACTGACAGGAACCTCTCCCTACTCCAGTATGAGATGATTTTAGAACATTAATCTGTCCCTTACAGCACCGCCAGGAACCTGTCTCTACTGCAGTATGAGATGATTTTAGAACGATAATCTGTCCCTCACAGCACCAACAGGAACCTGTCTCTACTGCAGTATGAGATGATTTTAGAACGATAATCTGTCCCCCACAGCACTGACAGGAACCTGTCCCTACTGCAGTATTAGATCATTTTAGAACGATAATCTGTCCACCATTGCACCGACAGGAACCTCTCCCTACTGCAGTATGAGATGATTTTAGAATGCTAATCTTTTCCTCACAGCACCGACAGGAACCTCTCCCTACACCAGTATGAGATGATTTTAGAACGCTAATCTGTCCCTCTCAGGACCGACAGGAGCCTGTCCCTACCGCAGTATGAGATGATTTTAGAATGATAATCTTTCCCTCACAGCACTGACAAGAACCTTTCAATACTGCAGTATGAGATGATTTTAGAATGATAATCTGTCCCTCACAGCACTGACAGGAACTTTTCCCTACTTCAGTATGAGATGATTTTAGAATGATAATCTGCCCCTCACAGCACCGACAGGAACCTGTCCCTACTGCAGTATGAGATGATTTTAGAACGATAATCTGTCCCTCACAGCACCGACAGGAACATGTCCCTACTGCAGTATGAGATGATTTTAGAATGATAATCTGTCCCTTATAGCACTGACAGGAACCTGTCCCTACACCAGTATAAGATGATTTTAGAATGCTAATCTGTCCCTCACAGCACCAACAGGAACCAGTCCCTACTGCAGTATGAGATGATTTTAGAACGCTAATCTGTCCCTCTCAGGACCGACAGGAACCTGTCCCTACTCCAGTATGAGATGATTTTAGAACACTAATCTTTCCCTCACAGCACTGACAGGAACCTCTCCCTACTCCAGTATGAGATGATTTTAGAACATTAATCTGTCCCTTACAGCACCGCCAGGAACCTGTCTCTACTGCAGTATGAGATGATTTTAGAACGATAATCTGTCCCTCACAGCACCAACAGGAACCTGTCTCTACTGCAGTATGAGATGATTTTAGAACGATAATCTGTCCCCCACAGCACTGACAGGAACCTGTCCCTACTGCAGTATTAGATCATTTTAGAACGATAATCTGTCCACCATTGCACCGACAGGAACCTCTCCCTACTGCAGTATGAGATGATTTTAGAATGCTAATCTTTCCCTCACAGCACCGACAGGAACCTCTCCCTACACCAGTATGAGATGATTTTAGAACGCTAATCTGTCCCTCTCAGGACCGACAGGAGCCTGTCCCTACCGCAGTATGAGATGATTTTAGAATGATAATCTTTCCCTCACAGCACTGACAAGAACCTTTCCATACTGCAGTATGAGATGGTTTTAGAATGATAATCTGTCCCTCACAGCACCGACAGGAACTTTTCCCTACTTCAGTATGAGATGATTTTAGAATGATAATCTGCCCCTCACAGCACCGACAGGAACTTGTCCCTACTGCAGTATGAGATGATTTTAGAATGATAATCTGCCCCTCACAGCACCGACAGGAACTTGTCCCTACTGCAGTATGAGATGATTTTAGAATGATAATCTGTCCCTTACAGCACTGACAGGAACCTGTCCCTACACCAGTATAAGATGATTTTAGAATGCTAATCTGTCCCTCACAGCACCGACAGGAACCTGTCCCTACTGCAGTATGAGATGATTTTAGAACGATAATCTGTCCCTCACAGCACCGACAGGAACCTGTCCCTACTCCAGTATGAGATGATTTTAGAACACTAATCTTTCCCTCACAGCACTGACAGGAACCTCTCCCTACTCCAGTATGAGATGATTTTAGAACGCTAATCTGTCCCTCACAGCACCGACAGGAACCTGTCCCTACTGAAGTATGAGATGATTTTAGAACATTAATCTGTCCCTCACAGCACTGCCAGGAACCTGTTCCTAATCCAGCATGAGATGATTTTAGAACGATAATCTGTCCCTCACAGCACCGACAGGAACCTGTCTCTACTGCAGTATGAGATGATTTTAGAACGCTAGTCTTTCCCTCACAGCACCGACAGGAACATCTCCCTACACCAGTATGAGATGATTTTAGAATGCTAATCTATCCCTCTCAGTACCGACAGGAACCTGTCCCTACCACAGTATGAGATGATTTTAGAACTATAATCTTTCCCTCACAGCACTGACAGGAACCTGTCCCTTCTGCAGTAGGAGATGATTTTTGAATGATAATCTGTCCCTCACTCACCAACAGGAACCTTTCCCTACTCCAGTATGAGATGATTTTAGAACACTAATCTTTCCCTCACAGCACTGACAGGAACCTCTCCCTACTCCAGTATGAGATGATTTTAGAATGCTAATCTGTCCCTCACAGCACCGACAGGAACCTGTCCCTACTGAAGTATGAGATGATTTTAGAACATTAATCTGTCCCTTACAGCACCGCCAGGAACCTGTTCCTACTCCAGCATGAGATGATTTTAGAACGATAATCTGTCCCTCACAGCACCGACAGGAACCTGTCTCTACTGCAGTATGAGATGATTTTAGAACGCTAATCTTTCCCTCACAGCACCGACAAGAACCTCTCCCTACACCAGTATTAGATGATTTTAGAACGCTAATCTGTCCCTCTCAGTACCGACAGGAACCTGTCCCTACCACAGTATGAGATGATTTTAGAACTATAATCTTTCCCTCACAGCACCGACAGGAACCTGTCCCTTCTGCAGTAGGAGATGATTTTTGAATGATAATCTGTCCCTCACAGTACCGACAGGAACCTTTCCCTACTCCATTATGAGATGATTTTAGAACGGCAATCTGTCCCTCACAGCACCGACAGGAACATGTCCCTACTGCAGTATTAGATGATTTTAGAATGATAATCTGTCCCTCACAGCACAGACAGGAACCTCTCCCTACACCAGTATGAGATGATTTTAGAATGCTAATCTGTCCCTCACAGCACCGACAGTAACCTGTCCCTACTGCAGTATGAGATGATTTTAGAATGCTAATCTGTCCCTCACAGCACCGCCAGGAACCTGTCCCTACTCCAGTATGAGATGATTTTAGAACGATAATCTGTCCCTCACAGCACCGAGAGGAACCTGTCCCTACTGAAGTATGAGATGATTTTAGAACATTAATCTGTCCCTCACAGCACCGCCAGGAACCTGTCCCTACTCCAGCATGAGATGATTTATGAACGATAATCTGTCCCTCACAGCACCGACAGGAACCTGTCCCTAATGCAGTATGAGATGATATTAGAATGCTAATCTTTCCCTCACAGCACCAGGAACCTGTCCCTAATGCAGTATGAGATGATATTAGAACGCTTATTTTTCCCTCACAGCACCAGCAACCTGTCCCTAATGCAGTATTAGATGATATTAGAACTCTAATCTTTCCCTCACAGCACCAGGAACCTGTCCCCAATGCAGTATGAGATGATATTAGAACGCTAATCTTTCCCTCACAGCGCCAGGAACCTGCACCTAATGCAGTATGAGATTATATTAGAACGCTAATCTTTACCTCACAGCGCGAGGAACCTGTACCTAATGCAGTATCAGATGATTTTAGAACGCTAATCTTTCCCTCACAGCACCACCAGGAACCTGTCTGTAATGCATGATGAGATGATATTAGAACGCTAATCTTTCCCTCACAGCACCACCAAGAACTTGTCTCTAATGCCTGATGAGATGATATTTGAATGCCAATCTCACCCACAGCGGCGTCAGCATCCTCTCCCTTCTCTAGCCTAAGAGCATGTGACATGCAGCGCTACGTGACTCCAGCTCATATCGAGGCTGGGTCACATGGTGCACTGGCCAATCACAGCCATGCCATTAGTAGACATGGCTGTGATAGCTTCTAAGGGCAATCAAGTGAAACGCTTGTTGACTGGCTGCCCTGCAGCTATTCAACAGGAGCCAAAAAATACCTGAATACCGAACCCGATCCCGGACTTTTTTTGAAATGTCCGGGATCGGGTTCGGGGCACGGACACTCTAAAGTCCGGTGTATATAATATTAAAGATGATGTTAAACTAAGTAAATAGATGCCTAACATGTTATGCTTTAAAATTGCGTACACCCCATGGAACGGCGACACACTATGGTACCTAACAATATCCATAGACAACACTTTAATAACCTGTACAGGTTACAATTTAGAAGTAAACATAAGGTTTAATGCTAGAATTATTGTTCTCACTCTGACATTTGCAGTGATGCTTGCGTGGTCCAATTGCCATTGACATATGTGTTCGGGACTTACGTATTTGAGCTTTTTTTACAATTTTCGTTTTAATTTTCTTGGGATCAATATTCCTTGTGATAGCATGAGCCATGACAATTCCTCTTTATGGAGAGATCTGGAGTCTCTTGGACCCCATCTCTCCCATCTGCCCTCAAAAGCATCTGACTAAACCAAGATCGAACTGAAATCAAAAGTAACAAAATCCTTGTTGCTTTCTGTTTCTTACATCACAGAAGTAAGTTGGGTACAGATATACCTTCCTCCCCTTTGAGTGCACCAGGGATCCAAGCAGTGGTGGTGCAACTGCAGCCATCATCCCAGTATACCCACATCAACCCAAGGACATACAGGTAGGTCCTATGGGGTTTAAGTGCTAAAAGGGTGCAATGAACCTTACATTTCCCACAGAAAACAGCATTTAAATAAACTAAATTCAAGTGATAGCACACATAATAATAGTTGAATACTCAAAAAAAAAAAGAATAGAAATATAAGAAGCAATAAATAAAAGTCCATAAAAAGTAACCCCCCTTTTTTAACCCTTCCAGATCCACGCTATTGCCGAAGTATGGCTCCAGCGTGGATCTGAATTTCCGGGATGTCGTCTCCTGTGCACGCTCCCGGCGCGCACTCACAGGCGAGGGGGGCGTGCCCACGGGTCGGGCGGACTCAATGTCCGCTCATGACCCGCGATCGTCTGTCAGAGCTGCAGAACAAGGAACCGCCGATGTAAAAACGGCGGTTCTCCGTTCTGTGAAGGGGGACATAACAGATCTACTGATCCCTGTGATCGGGATCAGTGAGATCTGTTATGTCCCGGCCAGCCCAGCCCCCACACAGTTAGAACACAATGAGGGAACACAGTTAACCCCTTCACTGCCCCCTTAGTGTTAACCCCTTCACTGCCAATGACATTTATACAGTAATCAGTGGATATTTAAATTTCTGATCGCTGTATAAATGTCATTGGTCCCAAAAAAGTGTCAAAAATGTCCGACATGTCCGCCCCAATATTAAAGTCCAGATAAAAATCGCAGATTGCCGCCATTACTAGTAAAAAAAATTATTAAAAAAATTAATTCCCATAGTTTGTAGATGCGATAACTTTTGCGCAAACCAATCAATATACGCTGATTGCGATTTTTTTTACCAAAAATATGTAGAAGAATATATATCGGCCAAACCCGTTTTTTTGGCAAAATTGTCACTCTTTATTTGTTTATAACGGCGATCAGAAAGGACCCAGATGTGATCAAATACCACCAAAAGAAAGCTATATTTGTGGGAAAAAAATTATAAAACTTTTGTTTGGGTACAATGTCGCACAACCGCACAATTGTCATTCAAAATGCTACAGCGCTGAAAGCCGAAAATTGGTCTGGGCAGGAGGGAGGTTTAAGTGCCCAGTAAGCAAGGGGTTAAGAAGAAAGAAAAAAAAAAACAATCCCTTTGGGTGATCAATGTACATTGCAATGCTTTAAACAGATATTGTTGCAGATTCCTACCTATTTCTCCCCAGTAGGCACAGTTTGTTGTTTGATTGTGTCTTGTGCAGGACTCATACTGAATGGGAACAATTAATTCCTTACAAGCAGCTGATGCACTTTTTAGGGTTCCAATGAGAAAAGTTGCAGGGTCACCATCCCTTTAGAACTGATTAACATTCAGTCTAGATTCACACCTATGCGGCTGCACTTTCTGCAATTTTTCCCCATTTTTTACC
>BLSH010454024.1:3770-26855 GCA_018402905.1 Glandirana rugosa
CAAGTGGTGTTCTACATTTAGTAACCACTCGGAGTTTTTGTCCTTCCGGTCTAATCTCAAACGGTTTGTTGTAGATTTTTTTGGAAGTGTCAAGACCTTGTTGTAGGATACCTGTCTACTCTGGTTCTAGTTGAACATGGTCTCACTACCCTTCTCTTCTCATACCTCTTCCTTTCCTTGACGAGTACTAGGTTTCGTATGGTGGAGTAGTCACTTCGTACCACCACCATCACAGTACCGCACCCGTACATACCGACAGTTACCTTGACCAAGAGAACATAAATAACTACTACACTGATGACTGTTTTCGTCGTCCTACTTAAGACTTCACAAAGCCCGTTATAATAGACGAGTATAAGTCGGAATATTGCCCGAAACACTTCAGAATTCATCCTGCTGCTTTTGTCAGTAGTCACATCATCAATAAATACAAGAGAACCAGTTCCATTGACAGCCATACATGCCCACGCCATGACACTACCACCACCATGCTTCACTGATGAGGTGGTATGCTTTGGATCATGAGCAGTTCCTTTCCT
This sequence comes from Glandirana rugosa, assembly GCA_018402905.1. NCBI lineage: Eukaryota > Metazoa > Chordata > Amphibia > Anura > Ranidae > Glandirana > Glandirana rugosa. The sequence continues at coordinate 4,310 of BLSH010454024.1, forward strand.
TCTCCATACTCTTCTCTTCCCATCACTCTGGTACAAGTTGATCTTGGTCTCATCTGTCCATAGGATGTTGTTCCAGAACTGTGAAGGCTTTTTTAGATGTTGTTTGGCAAACTCTAATCTGGCCTTCCTGTTTTTGAGGCTCCCCAATGGTCTACATCTTGTGGTGAACCCTCTGTATTCACTCTGGTGAAGTCTTCTCTTGATTGTTGACTTTGACACACATACACCTACCTCCTGGAGAGTGTTTTTGATCTGGCCAACTGCTGTGAAGGGTGTTTTCTTCACCAGGGAAAGAATTCTTCGGTCATCCACCACAGTTGTTTTCCGTGTTCTTCCGAGTCTTTTGGTGTTGCTGAGCTCACCGGTGCATTCTCTCTTTTTAACGATGTTCCAAACAGTTGATATGGCTACGCCTAATGTTTTTGCTATCTCTCTGATGGGTTTATTTTGTTTTTTCAGCCTAATGATGTCTTGCTTCACTGATAGAGACAGCTCTTTGGATCTCATATTGAGAGTTGACAGTAACAGATTCCAAATGCAAATAACACACTTGAAATGAACTCTGGACCTTTTATCTGCTCCTTGTAAATGGGATAATGAGGGAATAACACACACTTGGCCATGGAACAGCTGAGCAGCCAATTGTCCCATTACTTTTGGTCCCTTAAAAAGTGGGAGGCACATATACAAACTGTTGTAATTCCTACACCGTTCACCTGATTTGGATGTAAATACCCTCAAATTAAAGCTGAAAGTCTGCAGTTAAAGCACATCTTGTTCGTTTCATTTAAAATGCATTGTGGTGGTGTATAGAGCCAAAAAGATTAGAATTGTGTTGATGTCCCAATATTTATGGACTTGACTGTAGTAGTCTTGTGACTTCTATCAGTGCTTGGTAAATCTTGTAGAAGTTTACATACTGCACTGGTTGTCCTATCAGGATGAAGGACCCCTGAACCTTTGTTTGGACAGTGCTGATTGGCCCTGTGCTGATCACATGAACTCTCCCAAGAAAAAAACTCTCTAGCAATACACACCAAACTGAGCATGTGCAGCCTGACTACAAAGGCTCTGTACTATCAGGACATGCTTTGGAGTCAGTGGAAAAAGAGGAGGATCTGTGCATACAGGATCACATAGCCTTTTTACACAGTGCAAAGGATTAACCCCCCAGTACAAAACAGGCGTTTTTCTCCTGCCAGTAAATGCCAGTGACACAGAAGAGGTTGCCAGTAAAAATATGGCTGTGACTCTCGGCTCAGAACTGCGCATGTGCAGTTCCGGACCAGAGCCGGGTGAAACTATCCCAGTGTCTGCTACAGTGTGTTCGGGTGGTGCCGGCAGGGGGTAGGCGGGTGTGACGGAGGAGGTGCCTGAGCATGTTGTGTGATGTCATGGTGCAAGGGACCTGAGTAGAGCGGCCAGAGCCAAGTGTGCGCATCTGGGGGATGGGAGCAAGGCAAGCCGAAAGCGGGACTATCAGTGCTGTTTGGATTGAAGTGGACTGGAGGGACCACCGGGCTTGGAGAGAGACTGTCACTTTGACTCAGGAGAGGATATGTTGTGTCAGTGAGGTGTCATCATCATCTGTGCTGCTGCACACTGCTGTGAGTGTCACTGTGAGAGTCAATTTCATGTGTTTATGTCGCCTATTCTAATTTCTTGCCCTACTGAGTCCTGTCCCTGAGCTACTTACTTACAATATTGAAATTAAAATAAGAAAAATGTTTTATGCCTTAATATCTACCTTAAATCACATTGCTAATTGCATGTTGTACTTGTTTGTAGCCTAAATACTGAAATGTGCACTTAAAACTGTAATTTTATAACCTTTGGAAATGCCAGTAAAAACTTGGCTGTGTCAGTAAATGTCAATCTAGTAGGTTGGCAACACTGGCCAATCCACTTTTGAAGGTAATATTTGTCTGGATAGTACACTGACCATCTGGGTTGAGTAAGGTTTGTGTCACTGATTTTGAATGATTATATATATGAGCAAAGTCAGCGTAAACTAGGGTTGTAGAGCATGCTGGGCCTTATATGAGGAGTGTAACACTACTTGTTGGCTGTAGGGATGGGCCGAACTCCCCCCGGTTCGGTTCGCACCAGAACTTGCGAACAGGCAAAAAATTTACTACGCACGCCGTTAAAATCAATGGGACTCGAACATGAAAAATCAAAAGTTCTCATTTTAAAGGCTTATATGCAAGTTATTGCATATGTCTGGTATGGATTTTAAGGGAAACCCTGCCCAAAATGTAAACAAATAATGGCGTGGGGTCCCCCCCAAAATCCAAACCAGACCCTTATCCGAGCACGCAGCCCTGGCATGGCAGGAGGGGGTGGGGAGGAGCGAGCGCCCCCCCCCCCCTCTGAACCATACCAGGCCACATGTTGAGGATGCTTTGAGGTTGCCCCCAAAGCACCTTGTCCCTATGTTGATGGGGAGAAGGGCTCATCCCCACAGCCCTTGCCGGTGGTTTGTGGGGGTCTGTGGGCGGGGGAGACTTGTCGGAATCTGGAAGCCCCAATTTATTAAGGGGGCCCCCAGATCCTGACCCACCCCCCCATGTGAATAGGTATGGGGTACATTGTACCCCTACCCATTCACCAAAAATGGAGTAAAGTGTTAAAAAAAAACAAAAGGTAGTTTTTGACAAGTCCTTCATTGTGTAAAATAGCTCTTCTTCTTTCTTCCTCCATCTTCTCCTGCCCCGGTCCTTCTTCTGGGCATCTGCTTCTTCTTTCAGTCTTCTTGCTTCCTCTCTTTGTCTTCAAACTTCATCTTTTCCTTCTTCTTTCACCGCCCCTGCGCCCGCTGCCTGGGGCCACCCTGTGACGTAAATGGGTGACCCGCCTCTTCTGACAATGAATTATATCAGAAGGGGGCGGGTCACCCATTTACGTCATCGGGTGGCCTCGCCCCTTCACGCCGCTAGCTAAGCTCACTCTCTCTCTGCTGTTTAACATGCTACATAGAGCCACTGTACAAGCGGCTTTATATAGAGCGGGGTGAGGATTGAGGCTGCTGAGCAGTGATTGGCTAAAGGCACCCTGCCTTTAGCCAATCATATTTCTCACAGCAGAGCGCTCTGTGAATGGCCAAAGCATGCAAGTCATGTGCTTGCCTTGGCCAATCAGCAGGCGGCATTTCCCCCACCATTGGAATGCATTATGGGGCACTCGAAGTTCCCGTGAATGCCCCATAATGTTCTAAGTTTGCCGAACAGGCGAACGGGCGTTGTTCGAGTCGAACTTACGTTCGACTCAAACAGCCAGCCCATCCATAGTTGGCTGCTTCTGACCAACTAAAAAGAGGTTTGCATGAACCAGGATGCAGGTTGGGGATATTCATACTCTCCCTCATTTACCTACAGTATGTTTCTATTATGAAGAGACTTGCAGGAGATTAAAGTAGTTGTTAAGCCACTTGTATAAAATGCTCCCATCCCCTCTGTATTAGAACAATACGTTCCCTTGTGTCTGTGTTATATAATATGCTTATCTGCACTGATAACACAGTGGCTCCTGGCACTCAGTTGCCTTTTCTCCTCTGCCCGGCTGACAGTTCCAGTGGGCAGGAACGAGCACTGCCACTGACGTCAGCCAGGGCAGAGAGGAGAGACAGAGCAGAGGAGTCACATGATCACAGATATCCACTGTGTTATCAGTGCAGATAAGCATATTTGTCAGGAAAGACAGAGAACTTGTGTTTCCATAAGAAGAAACACAGTGCGCAGGCGCGTGCACGGACGAACGGACGGGAGGCGCGTATTCCCGTTCGTAACCATTCTTGGTGCCAAAGGGGCTATTTAAACTGGACAGTGACATGGGATCAATGCCGTTTGGTCTACAACGTTCCTGAGATTCCTGTTACCTGTCTATCTGCTGAACCTGTTCTTCTGATCTACCGGCACAATCCTGACACCACTGCTATCTGCCTGCCCAGACCTTTGGCTTTCCTTGGCGATCCTTTTTCCTGCTCCTTGGTACTCTGCTGCCAGCCCATTGCTGACCCGGCCTGTGTCTAACCATCCTTCTGCCTGCTCCTCGGTCTGCTGTCTGATCTAGTCTATCTCTGGCCTTCTCATCCAGCATCGCCTGCTTGGTTCAGCCGGACAGGGCTATCGTCAGCTGTTTTCCGGAGTTCCTCCTCTAGTCCAGCTAGCTGCATCTCCAGCCCTGCCTGTGACCACCGCACCTGTGTTCCAGTCAAGCACTTGTGCCATTCTGCACTCTTGAGCCTCCTGTTCATTATATCAGGGGTTCCTGAGTCAGGATTGTAAGAGAGGCTGTCCTCAGCAGTTGCAGACTCCACCACCAGGTACGTGACAATATTTATGATATAACACAGACACATGGGAACTTGTTGTTCAAATACAGAGGGGATGGGAGCATTTAATGTTAAGTATGAGAGCAGCAGGACAGAAGGGGGCAGGCGCTGACACCAGCAGACAGGCAGGGAGGGGAGGGGGGAGAGGATGGAGGAGAGGACACAGGAGACACAGAGCAGGGCTGTGGCTGACGGAGGCATGTACTTAGACTCCAGTGTCAGGGCTCAGCAGCCCTGATATATTGTGGTCAAAGTACAGGGGAAGGGCATAGCCCGGCAGGATCAGACAGGTATTACTGGTGATGCAGGGGGCCAAACGACACAGCACAAACGCTGTGCTGTATAACATGCTTTAAGGGAACAGGATCTGTTTTTTGGGGTTAATCATAGTAAAAACAGAAGAGCACCCCAAACACGGCATCTGCTGGCTGAAATATTTATTGTTTCAATATTCATATGCAATATATATTATTAACTGAATTACAGACTAATAAATAAATAAAATTGTATTCAACCACTTAAGGACCGGAAGGATTTCCCACAATAGGGCCAGAGCCTTTTTGCGATTAGGCACTGCGTCGCTTTAACTGACAATTGCGTGGTCGTGCGACGTTGTACCCAAACTAAATTTGCATCTTTTTTTCCCTCAAATAGAGCTTTCTTTTGGTGGTATTTGATCACCTCTGCGTCACTTCTAATCACCGCTATAAACAAAAAAGCGCGACAATTTTGAAAAAAATATATATTTTTTACTTTTGCTATAAAACATATCCAAAAAAAAGTATAAAAAAACGAATGTATTCATCAGTTTTGGCCGATATATATTCTTCCTCATATTTGTGGTAAAAAAAAATTGCGATCAGCGCTTATTGATTGGTTTGCGCAAAAGTTGCAGCGTTTACAAACCATGAAAATTAATTTATGGCGTTTTTACAATTTTTTACTAGTAATGGCGGCGATCTGTGATTTTTATCGGGACTGTGATATTGCAGCGGACATGTCAGACATTTTTGACACTTTTATTGGACCAATGACATTTATACAGCAATCAGAAATTTAAATATCCACTGATTACTATGTAAATGTCATTGGCAGTGAAGGGGTTAATCTGCAGGGGGCGATCCAGGGGTTAACTGTGTTCCCTAGGTGTGTTCTAACTGTGAGGGGGCTGGGCTGCCAGAGGCATAAGAGATCTAACTGATCCCAGTGACAGGGATCAGTAGATCTCTCACATGCCGCCTGACAGAGCAGGGAACCGCCGTGTTTACATTGGCGGTTCCCAGTTTTCTTCTCTGCCAGCTCATTGCGGGTAGCCGGCGGACATCGAGTACCCTGGACCCGTGGCCACACTGCTGCAGAGAGCGGCGGGCACGAGAGCACGCCGCCAGCTAACAGCACACAAGTGCACTCACCCCATTTTCTGTTTGAATCTGACACCAGCTCCCTCCACACAGCTGCTGCTCACCTCCTATTTGCTCTCCCGGCTTCCTAGCCCCCTCTGAACTGGGCTGGAGGAGGGCAAGACGCTCAGTGATTGGGGGAGCTGTAGGGTTACGAGAGGAGTGCGGAATAACAGTCTGGGACACATAATAAGTCCCGTGCCGCACCTGCTTTGAAGTAATATGTACAATCGATCCCTCATCGCACCCCTATAGTGATGCCACTGCCTCCTGTCAGGGAAGAATTCGGAGAAGAACTGGCAAATAAAGCAATACCCAATATGGCCGCGCTGATTTGCGCAGGTGCCTTAGAAAACGGCATGCAATGATGAATGCACATTCGCGAACGTGCCTTCGCACAATGTGCTAATTACCAGTGTTTACTGGCCTATATAAGGACACCAGTGGTTCTCACAAATTGCTGGATAATCGTCAACCTTGTATCCTGTGCTCCTGTGCCTTGTGCTTCTGTGTGACTAACAGTTACCGACCCGACTTCCCCTGACCTGCTCTGGCTTCTCTCCTGACTCTGAACCCGCCTTGATTTACGGACCTGCTCCTGCCTGCTCCCGATTGCCATTCTGTGTTTGACCCCGGCTTGACTTCTCTTCCTGCCATGTTCCTGCGTGACCTCCAGTGTTTGAGCCTTGGCCTGGCTTCTGACGTTGCATCCTGCTCTACCCTTTTGCCAAGATCCACCAGCACCTTCAGAGTATCACTTACTGTGGCCACCTTCTCTGATCCTTGGTGTCTCTGCATCTGGAACCATCAGACAGCTTCATCTGCAGGAAACCTGTGCACCCCTGGGCATAGCACCCTCTGTCACCAACCTCAGGGGTACTCTGCACTCAGCCACAAGTGAAGCCTCTCGTCATCTCAGCCTCCAGCCTGGTACGTGACACCTCCCCTGGCTGGAAGGAGGGGGCAGCTTGGGCTGCTACGGCTGATAGCCGGGAGATTGCCCAGCACTCGCAGGTGTCCGGAGAGCCGCAGACAAAATACAGGAGACTCCCGAAACTCGCGAGAGACTTGGGATGTCTGCCCCTTCAGGCTGCCCACTTTTCAGTCTGTTATAATTCTGCTGCCAGACTCCTCCATCTTACCAACCACTTAGTGTCCGCCTCCTCTCTCTGCCAATCCCTCCACTGGCTTCCTGTTGCCCAGCAAATAAAATTCAAAATAACAACAACGTACAAAGCCATTTACAACTCTGGTCCAAACTACATCACCAATCTTGTCTCCAAATATCACCCAAACTGTCCTCTCTGCTCTTCCTAAGACCTCCTGCTCTCTAGCTCCCTTGTCTCCTCCCCCCATGTTTGTCTCCAATACTTCTCCAGAGTCTCTCCCATCCTCTGGAACTCCCTCCCCAATTTGTCCAGCTATCTCCTACTCTGTCCACTTTTAGGCAATCCCTGAAAACTCACCTATGCAGGGAAGTCTATCCTACCTTCAGCTAACATCGGAATCTTTTATTTCTCCCATCAGTTCATCCATCACAGTTATTACCTTTTTGTTACACTTGTCCCTCCCTATTACATTGTAAGCTTCCAGGAGCAGGGTCGTCCTAACCCTCTTATATTGAATTGTATTGTTACTGTATTGTCTCTATTGTAAAGAAATGCATAAACTGATGGCGCTATAAAAATCCTGTATAATAAAATTTAATTATATGTGCTAAGCAAACATTTCTTCCTTTAATGAAATCAAATGATCAGTCTGAGCATGGCCTTTGTCAAACTAGTACAGTGGGAGCATTTGCCTTTATTATCCACATTTCCTGCTCAGAGGATTTCAATGACATTCAGGCCGGGTTTGTATATATGTGAATTGGATGGGGGTTTCTTTGCATCCAATTCACATGACAGGTGTGTGTGACCGGCTCTTAAAGTAGAGTTCCGCCTTGGAAAAAATTAAGTCAGCAGCTGCAAATGCTGTAGCTGCTGACTTTTAATATATGGACACTTACCTGACCAGGGAACCAGCCGATCTTCGGATTGGCCATCGGGTGCTGCCGCCACCATCGCCACTAGGGGAAACCGGCAGTGAAGCCTTCGGCTTCACGGATGGCTCTCTACTGCACATGTGCTGTGCTTTCTAATTGGCCCAGCGTCGAAGGAAGGAGAAGGGAGGCCTGTCAAAAACAGATCCCCATTCCCCTCCTCCCCCCTCAAAGGTGCCAAATGTTGCACTGGGGGGGGGGGGGGCAAATAAATTCCACTTTTGGGTGAAATTACGCTTTCATGGAGCTGGTTCACAGAATTCAGGCCAAATTTTGGACCTGAATCGCACCTGAACCGGTGTACAGAAACGCCATGGACTCCATGCTGTGAACCGCGGCCGCAAATATGTGAACCCAGCCTTAAAGGGGCTTTCACTATTGGACTAAACTGAAGCTTCATTAACTATTGAAGGACTTTATTAGTGCATAACATTACATCCTTTGCATGTTTTACTTGATGGTTCATTTTATGCCTTCGGGTTTGTTTGTGATTCTTGCTTTTGTTGTTCTATGCATTAGGCCGATTCTATTTACATTGACCCCCCATATAATATTGTTTCTGAGATCCAACTAACATCTTGTAATTTTGCTTGAAAAAAGAAAATATCAACCACCAGCAAAAAAGTCATGTGTATTGGCTATCTATAATCACAGTTTCCGAATCTAGGGTTTGAACCACATAAATCCTCTCAATTTTTGCAACTAAATAAAAGTTCAAAATACAGTACATCAGTAGCACATACTGCCCCTATGTATAATTCTAAAGGCACCTTTCCCCATTTCTATGATAACTAAAGGTTCTAGTCTAGCATCTAGTTATATGCTGCTGATCACCAGTATGTTAATACAATGTCAAGGTATTCTTGTGTTGTATCTTATATTTGTCAATGATCAGTATCTGTTATCTCAGCTGTATTCATGCCATCCACGTGTTCGCAAGTCTTTTATTGTAACTTTGTATCATACCACTTTTTTGTACTCTTTGAATAAAACTTTTGTAAACAAAAAAAAATAATTCTAAAGGCAAGCCCAATTATATGCAGTGCGATGGGACAATTATACAGAAAATGGAGCTGGTGTCCACTGCAACTAATAACGTTTTTTATAGTTAAAATGCAGCATGAAAGTGTATTGTTCTTCAGCATACACCACTTTTGAAAGAATTATGATTGGTATTTATTACCTGGGAAAGATTCTAGAGGTAAATAATGATCAACATGATGTCCATTGCAGACCAGGATTGCATCAAAACACTCTTTCTTCTCGGTTCCATTCTTCTTTGTCAGTACTTCCCACTGTCCATTCATGGTAAAATTTGGACTCTTTGTCACCTGGCAAACTTCAGTCTTAAAAAATGAAAAAGGAATTTTTAGTCCTTTTCTTTTTTTATTAAAGATACATACAGTCAGGTCCATAAATATTGGGATATCAACACAATTCTAATCTTTTTGGCTCTATACACAACCACAATGGATTTGAAATGAAACAAACATGATGTGCTTTAACTGCAGACTGTCAGCTTTAATTTGAGGGTATTTACATCCAAATCAGGTGAGCAATGTAGGAATTACAACAGTTTGTATATGTGCCTCCCACTTTTTAAGGGACCAAAAGTAATGGGACAATTGGCTGCTCAGCTGTTGCATGGCCAGGTGTGTGTTATTCCCTCATTGTCCCATTTACAAGGAGCAGATAAAAGGTCCAGAGTTCATTTCAAGTGTGCTATTTGCTTTTGGAATCTGTTGCTGTCAACTCTCAATATGAGATCCAAAGAGCCGACACTATCAGTGAAGCAAGACATCATTAGGCTGAAAAAACAAAATAAACCCATCAGAGAGATAGCAAAAACATTAGGCGTGGCCATATCAACTGTTTGGAACATCGTTAAAAAGAGAGAATGCACCGGTGAGCTCAGCAACACCAAAAGACCTGGAAGACCACGGAAAACAACTGTGGTGGGTGACCGAAGAATTCTTTCCCTGGTGAAGAAAACACCCTTCACAACAGTTGGCCAGATCAAGAACACTCTCCAGGAGGTAGGTGTATGTGTGTCAAAGTCAACAATCAAGAGAAGACTTCACCAGAGTGAATACAGAGGGTTCACCACAAGATGTAAACCATTGGTGAGCCTCAAAAACAGGAAGGCCAGATTAGAGTTTGCCAAACAACATCTAAAAAATCAAATCATATAGAGTAGCGGCGCTTCATGTATTGATATCAAAATAACATCCTGATAGATACATCAGTTATATGTAAAAAAAGTCCCGATAATTTCTCAAATCAAATAAATTCAAATCCAATGAAAGAAGAAGCACAAGAGAAGATAATCTTCCAGAAGGGCACCCGATGTGAAAGGGTTAAATGCAATGTTCATCTATAGTGTGGACACTAAGCACCTCCACCTTTAGGTAATCAGGACTCTTACCAGAAGAATTTGGCTTCCAAACTAATGGAATGGCCAAAAACAGCTTTTAGGGATGTGTAAAACTCCCTGGGTTAGATCTGAGGGGATCCCAGCAGCTTCCTTCACTTAAGACGGATGTTACTCACAGGTCCCACCGGAAAATATAAAACAACATGCACGAAGCAATAGTGTAACTCTGTTTGACAGTTTATTGTATGCAGTAAAAACCTTCCTGGGCGCCCAGGAAGAAGTCATTCTGTGACGAAACCGGTAGGCGGGGCTAATCTGACGTGTGTGCTGCGCTTGCATGGCTATGCTGTAGACTATACAGATCCAGGAATTCCTTTGATTGCGCTGTTTTTACTGCTGAAATGTGAGTGTTCTACTAACGTTTTTACTGCATACAATAAACTGTCAAACAGAGTTACACTATTGCTTCGTGCATGTTGTTTTATATTTTCCGGTGGGACCTGTGAGTAACATCTGTCTTAAGTGAAGGAAGCTGCTGGGATCCCCTCAGATCTAACCCAGGGAGTTTTACACATCCCTAAAAGCTGTTTTTGGCCATTCCATTAGTTTGGAAGCCAAATTCTTCTGGTAAGAGTCCTGATTACCTAAAGGTGGAGGTGCTTAGTGTCCACACTATAGATGAACGTTGCATTTAACCCTTTCACATCGGGTGCCCTTCTGGAAGATTATCTTCTCTTGTGCTTCTTCTTTCATTGGATTTGAATTTATTTGATTTGAGAAATTATCGGGACTTTTTTTACATATAACTGATGTATCTATCAGGATGTTATTTTGATATCAATACATGAAGCGCCGCTACTCTATATGATTTGATGTTTGCATTTTAGGTTTTTCTATAGACCTTGGTGGCTGGCTGCTAATTTATTAAGTTCTACCTGAGTCTAGTCATAAAGAGTCTTTTCTAGCGCGGATATACCCTTGATATATTATAACATCTAAAAAATCCTTCACAGTTCTGGAACAACATTATATGGACAGATGAGACCAAGATCAACTTGTACCAGAGTGATGGGAAGAGTAGAGTATGGAGAAGGAAAGGAACTGCTCAAGATCCAAAGCATACCACCTCATCAGTGAAGCATGGTGGTGGTAGTGTCATGGCGTGGGCATGTATGGCTGCCAATGGAACTGGTTCTCTTGTATTTATTGATGATGTGACTGCTGGCAAAAGCAGCAGGATGAATTCTGAAGTGTTTCGGGCAATATTATCTGCTCATATTCAGCCAAATGCTTCAGAACTCATTGGACAGCGCTTCACAATGCAGATGGACAATGACCCGAAGCATATTGCGAAAGCAACTTAAGAGTTTTTTAGGGGAAAGAAGTGGAATGTTATGCAATGGCCAAGTCAATCACCTGACCTGAATCTGATTGAGCATGCATTTCACTTGCTGAAGACAAAACTGAAGGGAAAATGCCTCAAGAACAAGCAGGAACTGAAGACAGTTGCAGTAGAGGCCTGGCAGAACATCACCAGGGATGAAACCCAGTGTCTGGTGATGTCTATGCATTCCAGATTTCAGGCTGTAATTGACTGCAAAGGATTTGCAACCAAGTATTAAAAAGTGAAAGTTTGATTTATGATTGTTAATCTGTCCCATTACTTTTGGTCCCTTAAAAAGTGGGAGGCACATATACAAACTATTGTAATTCCTACACCGTTCACCTGATTTGTATGTAAATGTCCTCAAATTAAAGCTGAGCATCTGCAGTTAAAGCACATCTTGTTCGTTTCATTTCAAATCCATTGTGGTGGTGTATAGAGCCAAAAAGATTAGAATTGTGTTGATGTTCCAATATTTATGGACCTGACTGTATAATTGCGATTTGTTTAATTTAAATAAACCTATCATTATGTAAAAAAAGAAAACATTTTCTAAAGTCCTTATTTATGGTGGAGAGCAGATTTTGGATACTGCAGTATTACTCCACACTACAGTGTGCTTTTTATGTCAGATTTATAAATTGCAGGCAATGGTGTGGAGCTTACAATGTCCTATGAACTTCTGTCTGCTTAACACTGTAGAAAGAAATTTATGATTGGAGAGTCTGATCAAATGACTTTGGCACAGACTTTTTTGTCACAATTCTAAGTGGCGCTTCGCTTGAATCCTGAACATAGGTGTGTGCAGCCTACTGCATTAGGGTGTGCACCCCAAAGCTCAAACACACATTAACAGTATATTTATATACATACATACACACATAGACACACACACTCTTATAGCAGGTCCGGTTCAGTGAAAGAGAAGTACGGTAGCTCTTCAATAATGGTGGAACTGGTCAGTGGGAGATATTTCCCATCTCTCCATTGGCACACAGAGCAGTAATGCTAATGTGCTTGGAGTGAATAGGGTGTGCTCAGGCACACCTGGCACACCCCCTGCGCACACCTATGGCCCTGAAGCAAGTGTAGTGCAATGTACATTTCAAAAGCTCGCTACTGTGCATTAGGTTTCCTTAATAGATCACCTACTTGGCTACTGTTAATTACCTTCCCTGCACTTCCACTCTATCCATTAATTGAGTAAACAACCATGCTTAAAGTGGAACTATGCTGGCACTTGCCTTTATGTGCAAGTATGCAACATGCTTGCTTATTATGACACACCTACCTTCCAAAGTGCTCTCCTTCAAATGCATCTGCTTTCTTCTTGTGTTCTTCTCCCTAGTCCAAAGTATTTTGAATTCTCCATTGGCTAACTATGGATGAAGTTATATGCCATGCATTCCTGAGAGACCCAGGTTCAATAAAGCGGTACCACCCCTGGAATGTGCTGCTGTGATTACTGCCCAATACAAGAAGTAGTCTGGTGTACATAGCGCTCTAGCCACTGCTATACCAGATCTCTGGCGTGGATCATGCTGTGGCACACGGACATGTGTGTCTGCCTGGTCTCTCTACAACTACTCTGGTGTAGTTGATTGATCATTTGTTACAGAGTCACTGGTCCCAATTACAGAGGTTTTGACCATATGCAAAGCTGAGCCTGATAAACGTGAATAAAATGTAAATTGTGCTCTTTTTTATATAAATAAATATTGATTTAAAAATTGCACTAGATCAGGACATTCTTTTTTTCTCTTTCTTCTCTTTTGAAAGACTATTGTTACTATTTATTATTGATTTGATGGCCTATTTATATAAAATAGATAATAAGGTCCGGTTCACATTGCTGCGATGCGGGAACCCTGCGAATCCACTGTGGGTTCCCGCATCGTATGTCTCCCAGCGGCAGTTCACACTATATGCGAACTGCTGGGGGTGTCAATAGAAAGCTAATGACACCCCCAAATCGGTTTGCTTATCACACTGCGAACTGCAAACTCGCACAGGAATCAGATCGCATGGTGTGAACACCCATGCGATCTGATTCTCCTGCGGACCAAAAAAAAGAGTCCTGTGTGAGTTTGTTCCGAATGCGATGCAATTTCATCCATACTATCTGTATGGCTGAAATTGCATAGCATAGAGATCGCATGTGATTCACACTGCAGTGCGGTGCAAATTACATCCGATCTCCGGGATCTCACCAGTGTGAACCGGCCCTAAAACCTGACTAGATAGTATGGGCAAGTTGTCTTTCTGTGGAAAACTTTTAATTAATTTTCTCTGGGATTCTGTTTAAAGCAACTTTGTCTATAAAATAAAAATGGAAGAATAATGGGCTCCCAGCAAAGGAAACTTTTAACTCTCACCTCTCTTTCAGTCTATACCACCAACTTCCACAGCAATGAAGAGGAACAAAACTTCAGAGAATGTCGATTTTCAGGTTTCTTGTACACATTAATTTGATCTGTCAACCCTACATAACTATTGTTTCCTGTAAATTAGTAGGTACTAACTGGAGGAACCACAACGCATAGCAGTGGATGAGGCAGCAGGAGAGGTAAGTAGTAAATGTCTTCTTTGCAGTGAGTAAACTCCCATGCATAATCTGTACCTACAGGTAAGCCTATAATAAGGCTTACCTATAGGTAGTGTAAATATCTCCTAAACGTGCGCCGTTTAGATATTTACTTTAGATGCAGCCGGTGACGTCACCGGCGCATGCACTCTGAAGGAATGGCATACCCGTGGCATTCCTTCAGAGTCCTGTGCCATAAATGGTGGCTCCCACGTGCATGCATGGGAGTGACGTCATTGTGGCTCCGGTCACTCATGCAGCCGGAATCTGTGGACCTGGAAGGAAGACCGGGTGAAGATGGAAACGCCTTCAGCAGTGACAGTGAGCAGCTGGAAGGCTTCGTTCCAAGGTAAGTTTAAAGAGATTAAAAAAAAAAAACATGTTATACTTACCTCCTCTGTGCAGTTGGATTTGCACAGAGCAGCCTGGATCCTCCTCTTCCTCTCTTGGGTCCCTCTTTTGCTCTCCTGGCCCCTCCCTCTGGTGAGTGTCCCCTCAGCCAGCAGCTTGCTACAGGGGTCACCCAAGCCGAATCAGAGTTCTGTGTATCCATTCAGACACGGATCCCTGACCTGTCCCACCCGCTCTCTCCCCTGATTTGCTGACTGATTTTGATTGACAGCTGCCCAATCAGGGGAGGGCTGGGCTGGGGGGCAGGGTGGCAATTGCCCCCCAGGCCACCCTAACTTACATTCTAAATGGCCGACGGCCACTGCCCACTCACACTTCTTCTTCTTGTGGAGGAAAGAAGCAGGGGCCAGGGGCACAGCCACCAACTAACTGCAGACAAAGGGGGGCGCCCAGGGCTGGCCCAACCATGGATCCCGCTGGGCCCATTGGGCTGCCTGATTACACAGAGCGGGGAACTCCCACTTACAAAGTCCTACCTCCTGGACCAGCTTCTATAATAGACATCACACTGGTGATGTCTATCATAGGAGCCGGTCCAGGAGGCAAGACTTCATATGACAGCGGCCGTGCCAGGTAAGCGGGAGATCCCCGCTCTGTGTAATCCAGCGGCTCTATTCTCTCTTCATTGCAGGCTGCATTGGATGGGCACTGGTGAGGCTGCATTGATGGGCACTGATCAGACTGCATTGATCAGGCTGTGCTGATGGGCACTGGTGAGGCTGCATTGATGGGCAATGACTGGGCTGCATTGATTGGCACTGATCAGGCTGCAATGATTGGTACTGATCAGGCTGTGCTGATGGGCACTGGTGAGGCTGCATTGATGGGCACTGATGAGCTGCATTATTTTTGTTAAACCTCCTTTGTTGCTATTAACATTAAATTATGTTACCACATTGTATCATATTTGTCTTGCTTCATAACATCAATATCCATTCTAAAACCTAGTGGGCATGGATGGTGAGCTGATTCGGTGGTTCAATGGGCGACTTCACTAGACTCGCCCCCCTAGGCCTAAGGCTGCCAGCCCTCCCCTGCGCCCAATGGCACCACTTCTGTGTCTCAGCCAACCAGCAGGAGTGTCTGGGACAACTTAGACACTCGTGGACATCGCTGCAGAGAGAAGGGGCTCAGGTAAGTAATTAGGGGGTGCTGGGGAGGCTGCTACAACATAGAAGGTTTTAACTTAATGCATAAATGCATTAAGATAAAAAACCTTCTGCCTTTACAACTCCATTAACATAATGAGCTAGTATGCAATGCATACTAGCACATTATGACATTGCCTTGCAGGTTTTTTTTAAATAAAGCCAGCGGTTTACTACTGCTTTAATTTCAGCAACAGGGTCACTTTTAAATATAATTACTTGCCTTTTAGTACAGAGTTTAATCTTGCTTGCATTCATGTTTAAAAATACTAACCACTCACCTCAAACTGAATGTACTTCAAGAGTCTGAAATGATCAGCATAAAGCCGGAGGTACTCCAGCACCTTTGAATTGTGCAAATATGCTGGAAAATGATCTGGCATTGGAAAGTCTGAAAAACACATCATCTCCTTGGAAGTGTTTGTTACAACCGAGCTATATAGACTTGCTCTTTTGTCTTCCACAGTTTCCTGGGTTAAAGCATAAACATGCAGAAACATTACTTTCTAGTAAATATGTTGCTTAGCTGTCCATCTTTTTCATCCTGTAAATTCAAATGGTATATCAGCTTTGTTAATACTGTAAATAGAATGAATCAAATAGAGTTTCCTAGTGTGGGGGAACACTATTCCCCACTCTCCTGTGTAGATACAAACTTTCACCAGGCAACTAAAACATGGACCACTTTGCAACCATATGCAACCACTTTGCAACCATATGTTGCAATTTCTTAATGCTCAGAGCTTTCTAAGTAGAATTAAATCCATGTGAGTGTACATGAAAGTGTCCTGTAAAGGAAGAGAGTAGGGAGGTAGAAGCTGCACACAATTCTGTATATAGAAAATCTGTGTTGGTTATCAACACAAAGGACTGGATGGTTGTTGCAAAGTACTCATGTACTATTTACACAAAACTAATTAGTAGGGTAGTCCAGATAGCAAGCAGAGATAATCGCATCAAGGGGCTTTTAGACTGAGCTTGCACAAGCAAATAATAAGCATATGTGGCTACGTTCAACTGCAGAATGAGGAAGGATAACCAGTCTGGCCATACACGGGGCAAATTTCTCTCCTGTAACCATTGCAGAAAAGAAATTCACTCGATTCCCCCATCAACACATACAGTGTTGATGCAAGAATCCCTCCTGCTGGGCCATTGTCTCCTCCCAGCAGTGGGGTGGGGGCGGGTGGGGAAAGCCGTCCCGCTGGGAGAAGACTGATTTTCGCTAATGGCTATAGCAGCCACTTGCAGTAATTGTAAGCGATCCGGCAGGCTGGTTGTACCCAAGTTGATTAATCAATCAACTTGGTACATTTAGCCTGCCCACTAATGGTTCGAATCTCGCATAGTTCAGCAGGAACCTATTTGAACTGTGTATGGCCGGCATTACATATGGCTCCCTGTCTCCTTGTCCCTATGCAGCATTGGGGTTGAATTACCAAAGGCAAATAGATTGTGCACTTTGCAAGTGCAGTTGCACTCATTTCCCCAGAGCTTAGTGACTGTGGTGAAGCTTCACTTTGCAAAGAATACCCAATTAGATGCAAGGGGAAAAAACAACATTTTTGCTTGCACACAATGGGATGATGGAAATCAGCAGAGCATTACTACATTCATTAAGCTCTAGGAAAAATGAGTGTAACTGCACTTGCAAAGTGCACAGTGTATTTGCCTTTAGTAAATTAAATTTGGTGTTGTGCCAATCACCAAACACAAGCACATAAAGTAAGTTGCATGCCTTTCTACTCCTGAAATGATCTAGTAATTCCATCACTCATGGCTGCTGAACAGAGTGACAGGGGACCGAAGGAAAGGCCTGCTAGGATGCTAAGGTACTGGGATTTAAATACATTCAGTTTAAATCCCCTTGCACCATGACAGTTGGACTCACCAAGCCCTAGGATATGAGATCTATGAGACATGTATACCCACCCCCTTTGGATTCTAGTAACAATACAGATTGGCAATAAGTGATTGCCTTGGCTACATGGTATGACCAAGGTATATACTATTTAGCAGCTATCAAAGGACAGTTTTGGAGAACCAATCAGAAGCCAGCCAGCTGCCATGTTAAATATGGCTTCTCACACTGTACATATTGACATGTTTTTTTTTAAATGTTCAGATGACCCATTCTACACTAATTAAATGTGCTGTGTAGCAAGCTCCTAGTATAGCATGATAGGCAAATTAAGTTTGGCTTGATCTGTATTCATTACAGCAGAGGTTGATGGTCTGGGTCTGTTTATGGTTCCACAGACTGTGGATTTGATTGTTTCCCATTGCCTCTGTGTAGAACCTTCCAGAGCTTAGGGCAGGAAATTCAAATGCCCAGTTGGAACATTTACCATGCTTTGGCCAATCCCTGGGAAGGTGTGCCTAATAGGTGGTCAGAGAGGTGGTAAATAGCCTGGAACCTGTGCAGACTGGAACTTTTTTTTCCCCTGTGAGGGAATTGATTGATGAGCTTCATGGGGCTCCTTGCCCCTGGAGTACCTCTGGACTGAATGCTGGACTATTCTCCAAGGGGCTGCACCTATAGAATGATCCTGGTCCAGGATTTGTGAGTGGAGCCTCTATTCTGTGCTACAGATTACCTTGTGGTTCCCAGCCATAAGGTACCAGACAGTTCCAGTATGCCACTACTTGTGCTAACAACTACCTCATGGACCCCAGCTGTAAGAGTTAGACTTTGATGCCGTTACTGAGCAAGATGTGTCCTCTGCTAACTGTTTCTAACATTTTGGAGTATCGCATACCCCATTGTCCTCTCCTGTTTCAAGTTCTGTCAGCAATAAATACTAAAAAGACATACCCTAGACTGTTAGATGAGCCATAGTGAATGGCCTGTTGCTGTGTGACCAGTTGCCTATGCACTCCTTTGGAAAACTGGTAATAAGGCCCAAAGGACAACTTATCAGTTGACTCTTGGTTCCCCAACTGCTAGTAAAAGATATTGGTGGCATCCAATGGGGATCCTGCCTTTATTGTAGGTAGGGCATATGAGACCCGTTGTGACACCATCACCATTGTGGTAACATGAATATTGATTTAATATAAAGGCTCACACACATGTAACCTGGGCTGTAGCTGATAACTGCTGTGGAACTACTTTCTTTGTTGGTGCTGTATTATCAATCTGCATTGTGGACAGAGTTAAACTGAACATTTATTAATGCAAAAGTGCAGCAGCCATCTTTTAGGGAGATAATGGTCATCTAAGGAGTGTCTACATTGCAGGGGAAGCCAATGGCTGGGTCTGATTTGATCTTGGAGGTGATTGGCTGATGCAACAAAAAGAAACAGTGGGTTGGCAGGCTGCTGAGGAAAGGGGGAGAACTGTCTGGAAGCAAGCAGGTGCGTTGAGAAAAGACTGAGCTGCAGGTGGATGAACAATACCCTGCCACAGTTGAATACAATCATGAGAGACACCTCACAGAAGACCCCCATAATGCAGGACATTGCCCAAGAGACCAGGGACGTTCTCCCTGGGAGGGTGCGAGGTGTGATTTGGACCCTTGGTGAGGTCAGACTACACTAGGGAGCACCCCCACCACATGTAAGGAAGGAAGAGAGGGACTGTCTCAGCAGGATTGAAAGAGAGGCATCACAACTCCCTAGCTGAGGACTTGAACTGAACCAGAACATGTGTCCAGAGACCCAGAAGAGGATGCCCTGGGTCTGGTGAGACACTAAAACTATACAAATGAATTTGTTGTCTGCTGGGGACTGTTTGATTTCTTCAAGGGTTCCAACATTGCCAGCCAACACTTTTTTTCTTTCATCAACCACTGGCCAGTGGGATAAAAACAGGGACTGTTATAGCAAGCTAGGACTGTATTTATATACTATATGCTAGTTAAATGCAGTTCAGTTCTGTTAATTACTGTTAGTCAAAATATTACAGGCCTTTAATCATACCTCTATGTTGTTTGTATAAGTACACTTGCTAATCCTCTTTTCTTTTAGCTACAGTATGCTTGGCCTGATAAATTCTTTGAAATACCTCAAGGTGTGTCAGTAAGCGCTGGGTGAGCGAAGTTTGTCATCTTCAGGAATGCAGAGAAATCACAAAACAATTCAAGGACTCCTCTGGGGTTTGTGTTACACACACACCACATGCATGAGCATTTATAACCTCCATAAAATCTTCCCTGAGACCAATAGCTGCTGTATACAGCCATTCGTAAACTGCAATTACAAGATGTAGCTGTACACTGGTATGCACCAGTATTTCTGTAAAGCACATACACAGGCATAAAAAATGCCCCGAAAGTATACCTGCATATAGTTGACAGCATACTGGGATCCTATTGGCCACCACTGCTCCTGGCCAAGGTGCCAATAACAACAATTAATTACAATGTAATGCCTGTTCCACTGATTACACATTATTGTTCAAGTCAATAATGCACAGAGCAAACCCAAGAGGTCGCCTGTGCATCACTGATTCATTCAGTCCAACAGTGTGCCGCTGATAGACATTGTTTTTGAAAGCCAATTGGGATCAGCGACCACAGCCAATACAGCCTCTGTGTGCTGCCCACTGTGCGTGCATAGACATTGCACAAATGTTACATGCGAACAGTAAATGTGCAAGATTTTTCTGCCAGCAGGATCCTGCAGATTTTGGATATGTCTATGTGAACAAGCCCTAACACCATGAGGCTTTGGCAATTTTTTTTTTGCCTCTAGTATTTTGGCATACCTGGCCCAAGTAACCTGGTCCTACTTCACTTCATGAAACAGCTCTTTATGGACATTGTAGACCATACAATATTAGACTGAAAATGGCCCCATGTTGATTTCTATCCAGGACCCAATTTTTTTCTTTAACTTCAATTTGGGCCACATCGAAGGATCTCTATTTGATAAAAAGTTTCTGCTTACCTTGACATTCTTTCCCCTTAAATCTAAATGAAATATTGTACTCACAATGGACCGTACATGACATGACATGACTTTTGGTTCACAAAGGCAGCAAAGGGCACCTCTGTATTTGTTCTTAACTCATTGATGTTTCAAAGGACACCTGATATAATAGTGCCAGCAGTTTACTCTGTAATTAAGTCTGCCAGAGATTCATATTGAAATTCTGATAGTAGTTAAACTCGCAATTTCATCTCAAAGTCTGATCCAGCTGGCAAACTGTGACAATTATAACATCAAAGCTACTTACTGTGTATCTCCATAAGCCACCAATGTCATGACTTTTTTCAAAGCATATTGGTTCATGACCCTCTTCTAAGCAACTTTTGATAGCTGTCAGTCCACTGCAGCCAGCACCAATTACAGCCACTCTTTTAACCATGGTGCCCTTGAACAAAAATGCATTAAATTCCACAAAGTTAGTACGTCTGAATTTTAATGAGCTTGATTTACTAAAGGCAAACAAACCATGCACTTTACAAGTGCAGTTGCACTCATTTTCCCTAGAGCTTAGTTATTATGGTGAATCTCAGCTGGTTTCCATCATCCAATTATGTGCAAGCAAACATTTTTTTTTCCTTGCACCTGACTGGGCATTCTTTAAAAAGTGAAGCTTCAACACATTCAGTAATCTTTGGAGAAAATAAGTGCAACTGCACTTGCACAGTCTATTTGTCTTTAGTAAATAAACCCCAATGTGTCACATTAACTGTATACTGCCAGTTTGTTTCAAAAGATCATTAAATTGATTGGAAGGGATTTTTGTTTTTTCTTTTACTGTTCCTTAAATGTAGGAAGCTATTTGTCAAGTATAAAAATTAGCCAAAGTTTGCAATGTCTAAGAATTTCTTAATCTGCTTGCAATAAAAAGAAAAGAAGAAAAGCATAGTATAAAGTTTGCTTGCCTAATTACCAACAGTTTCATAAATTTTCTTTTTTTTTAATAGAAAACTAAATTATAGAGTTAATTTTTGCTCAGCATTGGTAAGGCAGTATTTAGGAAAAAATAACTCTAATCAAAGCAACATTTAGGAATAAGAACGTTAAAGTGATACTAACGTCTTGTTTTTTGTTTTTTTTTTTGTTAAAAATAACAAACATCTTATACTTACCTGCTCTGTGTAATGGTTTTGCACAGAGCAGCCTGGATCCTCCTCTTCTCAGGTCCCTCTTCGGGTCTCCTGGCTCCTCCCCCCTGTTAAATGTCCCCGCAGTAAACAGCTTGCTATGGGGGGCACCCGAGCCAAATCACAGCTCCCTGTGTTCATTCAGACACAGAGCTGTGGCCCGGCCCTGCCCCCTTTCTCTCTTTATCGGCTGACTGACTTTGATTGACAGCAGCGGGAGCCAATTGCACCGTTCTGATGTCTCAGCCAATGAGGATGCGAGTCCTGGGCAGCCGAGGCACTCCTGAAACATTTCTGGATCTAGATGGACCTCAGGTAAGTATTAGGGGATGAGGGGGTCTGCTGCACACAGAAGGCTTTTTATCGTAATGAATAGAATGCATTAAGATTAAAAAAAAAAACTACTGCCTTTACAACCACTTTAATTACGGTGGACAAGCACCCGCTCCTAAAAAAGTTGGCGTCCAAAGTCATACGTCTGTATGCATGGGCGTGTTTACATAAGTATCCATGTATAGCTGCATCTTGTCCAAATTTGACATCATACGGCCCCCAGGCACTTGAGGCCTTTATTATTGCATTTGTTATTTTGAAATGCCAGCATGAAGGAAAAGTAGAGGCAAATAAAGCATATGTGGGTTTAACCAATACATTTGTTGCATTTTAATTCTTCATAATCTGCAAAACAGGAGCGTGGCAGAGGCAGTATCATTTACATATATAATCTGAGTTAAAAAGTGTCCCTTTTTCTCATCTCAGAAAATTGGAAGGTATGTGTAATTGTTTTGGGGGGGGGGGGGGGTAATTTGAGCTTG
>BLSH010454024.1:32817-45679 GCA_018402905.1 Glandirana rugosa
AAAAGTTTAACGACATACTCTAACCCGACCCTAAACAATTTAACGTCCCGATTCCCTCATCAGGGTTTAAGTCACAGGCTGAGTGGGAGGACACCTCAGGGTCCAACCCTAACAAATCCCGACACGCCACAGACACCACCGGGACCTGCCCTCCGTCCACGGCCATGGTAGAACCTTCTCCGGTACTCCTCTTGCAGAGATTACCTGAAATGGAAACTAAAGACAAACCTTGGTGGTATGTAGTAGTGTCGGCCAGTACCGGCACCTGCCTCCCGTCCAGGGCCACCACAGACACCGCACAGCCCTAAACAATCCCAACCTGGGACTCCACAGGAGGGTGAGTCGGACACTGAATTTGGGACTACTCCCTTAGCCCTGCAATTTAACAAATCCCAGCCCAATCTCATACAGCAATTTGAAAAGTCCTGCAGCATACTTCTGACGCTATCACATGTAGCCCGGAGCTAAGTGTTATACTTCTGGCAATAAAGATATTCCTGTCTGCAGGTATATTGTTGCTGATTCCCCTAGTGCCAAGTTTATTAATTGGTGATCAGAACTGTGCTGGAGAATTGCCTTGTGGGGATTGTGGTGTGCTCTTGAGGGTCATCATAATCAGACTGAACTTCATCATCATCATCATCAGACTGAACTTCATTACCCATCAGGCCGCGCTGCATAGGAGGACTCCTGGGAAAAACAGTGCCTCATGGGATAATCTATTTAAGCAGAGGGTGCTGTCTGGCACACTCTCTCTGATGATTGATCAGCAAGACCCTGTGTGTCCCGTCAGCGGAGTTGCGGCCTACTCACACAGACATTGCAGTCTGCAACTATACAGCGTTTCAGCGGATGATCCTGGGACTAGCCCTGCTACCAGCGGAGTGTGTTCCTGAAACCTGCGGGCAGTTGTAGCTATCAATCCATGAGAACTACGAGGAGGAAGGTAGTGGAGTCTGATTCCAGGAGCAGAGGGCTGGAGTGTCATCATCATCATTATCATTATAAGTCATTAATCACTGTGAAGTTCCTTAATTTACTACAGTACATTTGTTCATCTCATCTTTGTGCACTATTTGGAGGACTTGTTGTTACGGTTGCTCTCTAGGTACCTAGCACCCAAACCAAAGAGCTGGCAGAAGATACATTGAACTTTGATTAAATTTACTACAATTTCAGTTATTTTCCTCACTTAGTAGGTTCCATGGTTACTGGAATTTTGGCATACTGAATTCTCCAAAGAACTCTCATTCATAGAGCAGGTGGAATTTATGTGAATCTATCTACAGTCCATTGAGTTGTACTAGTTTATCTACAGTGCATTGAGTTACACTAATTTATCTACAGTACACTGGATTATATTAGTTATCTATTGCCAACTGAGTTGCACCAGTTATTTATCAGTTCAATTGATACTACGGGACCTTCAGATATTCTGGTTATATTTAAGTGGATAAGTTTGGAATGTTTGTTTCATCTGTGACTGCCCGGGAGTGAATAGAAGAGAGTGGTGTGACGCACAGTAGTCATTCTTTTGCTCTCCTGTGCTCACTCCAATGCCCAGTTTTATTAACACTATTAATGAGTTAATGTGTGTGTATTGAAAGTTTATTGCCATTTATTTGCAAGTTTAATACATCATTTGTTGATACGGAGTTCCACTCTAAGATATTAAATTTTGAGTAGATACATTGAATTCTCAACATTGTGCGGCTCCTTTTACTGAGCCTATCTGAACAAGAGGTTTTCACCTCTACATGAGTGAACTCAGTGTGTCAGGGGTGGTGAAGGATTCTCAGAGTTGGGGAAACCTAGGGAAAATTGAATTATCATGTGACCCTCAAGGGGGCAGCGCTACATTTGGGGGCCCGTCCAGGATTCCCCCCAGGGTGAACCCCAGAAGGTCTGTTGAACCACTGAGAGAGAAGATGGACTCTGCCGCTGCTACTTAGTGGGCACAGGAAGAAGGGGAGTCGTTGAGAGTTGGCCAACGTGTTGAAGTTACCCAGAGTTGGGTGGACTGAAAAGGATGTGCGGTTGATGTTAAGAGGGGCTTTTCCTGGCCAAGGATCGTATGTTGTGGATCTAAAGTTAGAGTATGAGGAGGGTCAAACTTATGCCCTAGTCGAATGGTGAGATAGTGTCCCAGTTGAACTCTGAGAAGAAACTGTGAGCCTAGTGGAAGGTTTAAAGGCTCATGTGGTACCTCTGCAGATGGAAGGGGACTCAGATCAGGAGGAATCTCAAGGTGGCTTGGTGAGTCTGGACGTCAAAGAAGGGGGAGCTGAGGCCATGAGTAAGGGACTGCCACCAGATTCATTCTACATGGATATGAGTCGGTTGGTGGAAAGCTTGATCAAGAGTAATAATATTATGGCCCATCAAGGCTATAGAAAATTGCCATTCTTTTCAGGCCGTACACCCACTCGTGAAGATGAGGAAGAGTTTGAGAGCTGGATGGATCAGGCCATTCAAGCTGTAGAAAACTGGAATGTGCCAGAAGCAGTGAAAAGGCAACGAATAAGTGAAAGCTTGAGGAGCCCTGCTGTAGATGAGAGTCAAAGCCTAAGGAGAGGAAAGCCTGAGTGTGTAGTTATGGACTACATTGAAGTGTTGTGTGTAGTATATGGAGGAGTGGAGAAGATTCCTGACTTGATGTATAAATTTGAGCACACACACGGGTCTAGAGGAGAAAATGTATCTGCCTATGTTGTCAGGGTAGATTGAGCCTTACATCAAATTATCCAAAAAAAAAAGGGATTGATCCAAAGGAAACTGACAAGGTGAGATGGGAGCAGATCTTACAGGGAGCAAGGCCCAATCACCCTATTGTGCTACGGCTATTGTTGAAAGAAATAAAGACTGCACCAACCTACCCTGAGTTGATGAAGATGGCCAGGGAGCCCTGAAAAAGCCCTTTTGGATGAGAAGAATCAGGAGTTACAAGGAGGCACCAATATCACTCCGAAAGCTGGGAAAATTTCTGCTCAACAAGTACAAGTGGAGTTAGAACTCCTTGAAGTGGATAGCGAAGAGGATTCAGAGTGGGGGGAGAGCACTAGAATCCCAGTGTACTCACCTGTACCACAAGAATCTCCAGTTAAGCTGCTCACTCAGGTAGCTCAAGCTCAAGAACTATTGCAACAGAGTTTGTTATGGGTGATGGAAGCTCAAGTCACCATCCAGTTAGATAAAATTGATCCTCTGAAGTGCTTCAAGTGTGGGGAGTTATTTCCGAAATACTGAAAGCAGGGAAGGCAGGAAACTTCAGAGGGTCTCAGTGAAGGAGCCAACTGAGAACCTGAGGAAGCTGATATCCAAGAGGCAGAAGAAAGACAAAGGGAGTCCGAAGAAAGGGAGAAAGAAGAGAGAGATGTTGGTGAAGACAACTAACCCGTCACCGGGGTCTGAGAGCCAGGCACAGGGAGTTAATACTTGTTCACCACCTAGGGTCAGAGTCAGATCCTCACAGAATGGGCCGACAAGAAACCCTAATAACATAGGAAGGGGTACACTGCCTTAAAAGTCAGTGGGGCCATCCCCTATTGTGTCAGTACAAGTAGAGGGAGTTTATACCAGAGCTCTTCTGCACACAGGGGTGAAGGTTACATTACTCTACCGAGATTTCAATAACCAATATCTGAAACATGCTCCGTTAAACAAGCTTGAAGAATTGGAGATTTGGGGACTTGGGACCAACAAATTCCCATATGATGGATACATCCCAATAAGAATTTCCTTTGGACCTGCAGCGACAGTGTAGGCTGAAAAGTTTGATACCTTAGCTGTGGTGTGTCCCAGGCCACCAGGTGCCGAACACAACTCCATGATAATTGGAACAAACACAGATTTGGTCAAAAGATTGCTGGAAAAGGTGATAGGAGAAGATGGGTCTGTGCCAAGCGGGATTCACCCAACATTGCATCAAGCGTGCCAGCAAGTGATCAAGGAGAAGAAGGCTCCAGTCCATGGAGTAGGACGGTTATGGAAGCTGGACGTGAGAGAGAAGGTGCTTCAACCAGGAGATGTCGCTTGTTTGATATTCTGGTTGTATTCAAGTGGATACGTTTGGAATGTTTGTTTCATCTGTGACTGCCCATGAGTGAATAGAAGAGAGTGGTGTGACACACAGTAGTCATTCTTTTGCTCTCCTGTGCTCACTCCTATGCACAGTTTTATTAACACTATTAGTGAGTTAATCTGTGTGTATTGAAAGTTTATTGCCATTTATTTGCAATTTTAATACATCATTTGTTGATACGGAGTTCCACTCTCAGATATCAAATTTTGAGTAAATACTTTGAATTCTCAACATTCTGTGGCTCCTTTTACTGAGTTTACCTGAACAAGAGGTAACACCATGAGTGAACCCAGTGTGTCAGGGGTGGTGGAGGATTCTCAGAGTCGGGGAAACCAAAGGGGAATTGTCACGTACCTGGTGGTCGAGTCTGACTTATGCAGTAGGCAACCTCTCTTACGGCCCTGGTTCCAGAACCCCTGGTAGAGTAGACAGGGAGCGCTGGAGCACAGGGGAGCACGAGGGCTGGATGGGACACAGGTGGTGGTATGAAGTTGTCCCGTAGTCTGTGCTAGGCTGAAGAGTAGTGGTGCAGGCCGGGTCGTTAACTTGCGGTCAGAGCGGTACCGAAGGAGCAGGCAATTGGATGGTTGGGTGCAGGCAGGGTCGTTAACAGGCAGGCAGGTGAGGTACAGAAGGAGCAGGCAATCGGATGGTCGTAGACAAGCTGGGGGTCGGTGCGGGCAGAGTTCAAGCAGACGTGGGTTCAGGCCGGGACACAGGTAATCAGGAAGCTCAGAGCGGGTAGCTCAGGAACACAGTAACACTGTAGAACGGACAGCACTTGCTACAGGAAGCAGACTGTTTAAATAGAGCTGCCCGGCACTGCCTCCTCTGGGAGCACGAGGAAACAACAACAAAATGCAAACAAGTCCTCAGCACAATCTTCTCCTAACAGGAAGTGAATTATCAAGCGACCCTCAAGGGGGCAGTGCTACACACAGAACGGCTGACACGTGAGATTAGAGATCTACAGCGCCGCACCTCAGGGCTGGAACAGAGAGCAGATGAGTTAGAAATCATCACACATAACCCTACATGAGGAAAACCTCTCCCTACAGTCCCTTCTGGAAAACTTAGAGAATAGGGCCAGGCATTCCAACTTGCGCATACATGGCATCCCTGAAACAGTCAGAGATTTGCAGTTCACCATAACTGCATTGTTTCAGGAACTGGAGCCTTTGATTCCCATAAAGCGCCTTGAAATGGATAGGATCCGTCGTACTCTGGCACCACGTCCTGAAGATGGCCTCCCTCGTGACATTGTGATGAAGTTGCATTTTTTCCACACCAAAGAGCAGTTGTTGACAACATCACATCGCAGAGAATCGCTGGAGTTCTAGGGTCACCATTCCCGGATCTTTCATGACCTTTCCCAGGTAACTCTGGCGAAATGGAAAGCTATGGAACCTCTCCTGCAGTTTCTTCAAAAGGAACACATTACCTACCATTGGGGGTTTCCCTTTTCCATTCGATTCTCATACAAAGGTTCATCCTACTAGTGCAAGTCAGCTGAAGATCTCCAATCAACACTCCAAGAACTTCACCTGATGCCTGAAGACCCCGTTGCTTTGGGATCCCGCTGCAGATCTGCCTCTCACTCCCGCAGGAAGCTCCAAGCCTCCTCAGATCCAAAAGCATCCACAAGTGCGATATGCCTCACCTGTTCCTGCCCATGATGATTCCACGGACTGACCACCTATCTACTAGCAGACGACACTTCCCAATTCGCTCTCATAGAGCATCCTCATACTAACTATACCCTGAAACCTCAAGGCTAAATCTAATCAGTTGTATGTTTTACTGTTAACAATATCAAATAGCTTGAGTCACCGTGTCCTACTCTGAACACGGTGCCTCACGCTCAGTCACTGAGCCACTTAACTGACACAGATTTGGCTAATTTATTGTTTTTTGCCTTTTTTACAGGTACTGCTTACTGCCTAGGCTGGTTTAATGGATGTTTATCCCGACCTATGCTGCAAAGCTCCTTATGACCTTTGAAACTTCTTATCTGTTCACAAATTGTGACAAGACGCCCTAAAAGACTTATTACCGCTTTACTGTTGACTGGAGTTGAGCGAACCCGGACTGTAAAATTCGGGTCCGTACCGGACTTTGGGGTGTCCTTGCCCCGATCCCGGACATAAAAAAAAAGGCCGGGATCGGGTTCAGTATTCGGGTATTTTTGTCGCCCTTTTCTATAGCTGCTGGGCAGCCAATCAACAAGCTTTTCACTAGTTTGCCCTTAGAAGCCATCACAGCCATGCCTACTAATGGCATGGCTGTGATTGGCCAGTGCATCATGTGACCCAGCCTCTATATGAGGTTGGAGTCACGTAGCGCCGCGTGTCAGATCGTCTCAGACTAGAGTAGGGAGAACTTCATGCCGCTGCTGTGAGGGAAAGATTAGCGTTCACAACCATCTCAGACTGCATTAGGGAGACCTTCATTGCAGTCCTGTGAGGGACACATTAGAGTTCAGAACCATCTTATACTGCATTAGGGAAACGTTCCTGTTGTTGCTCTGAGAGAGAGATTCTCATTCTAAAACCATCTACTACTGCATTAGGGAAACGTTCCTGTGGGTGCTCTGAGGGACAGATTATCGTTCTAAAAACAACTACAACTGCATTAGGGCCAGGAGGTTCCTGTTTGTGCTCTGAAGGACAGTTTATCGTTCTAAAAACAACTACAACTGCATTAGGGCCAAGTTCCTGTTGGTGCTTTGAGGGAGAGTTTATTGTTCTAAAAAAAACTACTACTGCATTAGGGTCAGGTTTCTGTTGGTGCTCTGAGGGACAGTTTATCATTCTAAAAACAACTACAACTGCATTAGGACCAGGTTCCTGTTTGTGCTTTGAGGGAGAGTTTATCGTACTAAAAACAACTACTACTGCATTAGGGCCAGGTTCCTGTTGGTGCTCTGAGGGACAGTTTATCATTCTAAAAACAACTACTACTGCAAAAGGGCCAGGTTCCTGTTTGTGCTCTGAGGGAGAGTTTATCGTTCTAAAAACAACTACTACTGCATTAGGGCCAGGTTCCTGTTGGTGCTCTGAGGGACAGTTTATCGTTCTAAAAACAACTACTACTGCATTAGCGCCAGGTTCCTGTTGGTGCTCTGAAGGACAATTTACCATTCTAAAAACAACTACTATTGCATTAGGGCCAGGTTCCTGTTTGTGCTTTGAGGGACAGTTTATCGTTCTAAAAACAACTACTACTGCATTAGGGCCTTGTTCCTGTTGGTGCTCTGAGGGACAGTTTATCGTTCTAAAAACAACTACTACTGCATTAGGGCCAGGTTCCTGTTGGTGCTCTGAGGGACAGTTTATCATTCTAAAAACAGCTACAACTGCATTAGGGCCAGGTTCCTGTTTGTGCTTTGAGGGACAGTTTATCTTTCTAAAAACAACTACAACTGCATTAGGGCCAGGTTCCTGTTGGTGCTTTGAGGGAGAGTTTATCGTTCTAAAAACAACTACTACTGCATTAGGGCCAGGTTCCTGTTGGTGCTTTGAGGGAGAGATTATCATTCTAAAAACAACTACTACTGCAATAGGGCCAGGTGCTCTGAGGGAGTGTTTATCCTTATAAAGCCATCTCCTACTGCATTAGGGAGAGGTTCCTTTTGGTGCTGTGAGGGGGAGATTATTGTTCTAAAATCATATCTCATACTGCAGTATTGACAGGTTCCTGTCAGTGCTGTGAAAGACAGATTATTGTTCTAAAATCATCTCATACTGGTGTAGGGAGAGGTTCCTGCTGCTGGTGTGAGCGGTGCATTTCTTGCACAAAAATAAAAAGTGCATCTACAATTTTCTTTTTTTTTTAAGAATAATAATTTATTATTCTTTTTTTTGTATTAATAAATAGTGCTACATAGTACATTTGTGTCCAGAATGAGGAGAGGGTCAAATAAGGGATGTGGTGGTGGCCGTGGTGCTGCTTGTGCTGGTGGTGTTGCTGAAGCTCCTGTTGCAAGGAGAGGACGTGGTCGATCCGTGCCAGCTACACGCACAAGAGAAACACCTTCCTCAGGTAGCCGACAGAACCTTCAACGTTATGTGGTAGGCCCGAATGCCGCTCAACGAATGGTGAGGCCAGAACAAGTACAGGCGATAGTAGATTGGATGGCTGACAAAGCCTCCAGTTCCTTCACATTGTCTCCCACCCGGTCCCTTGATAAAAGCTCAGAGTTGGCACCTGAACCCCATGACCATCTGTCTTTCACCTCAGCCCCTTGTATATCAGCCAAGCAGTCTGTGCCCCAAGTCATGCAGCAGTCTCTTATGCTTTTTGATGACTCTGCTGCTGTGCTTTCTGTGGGCCATCCACATAGCCCTGGCCCAAAAGGGGAAGACATTGAGTGCACTGATGCCCAACCACTTTTGGTTCAGGATGAGGACATGGAAACACCACGGCAGCACGTCTGTGATGATGATGACGAAACACAGGTGCCAACTGCTGCGGCTTTTCTCAGTGTGCAGACTGACAAGGAGGGCAGTGGTGAAGGGTGGGTGGAAGATGATGTGGAGGATGATGAGGTCCTAGACCCCACATGGAATGAAGGTCATGCGAGTGACGTGTGCAGTTTGGAGGAAGAGGTGGTGGTCGCACAGAGGCACCAGCACAGCAAAAGAGGAAGCAGGTTGCAAAAGCGGAGCGAGCGTCCCCTAGACAGTATGCCTGCTACTACCCACTGCACCCAGGGACCTAGCACACCAAAGGCAGCTCAAAGGCTGCCCCCGGCGTTGCAGTTCTTCAGACAATGTGCTGACTACAAGACACAAGTGGTTTGCACACTGTGCAATGAGAGGCTGAAGGGAGGCACAAATGTTCTAAACCTGAGCACAACCTCCATGACCAGGCATCTAAATGCAAAGCACTTGCTGCAGTGGAATAAGTACCTCAAAATCCAAGAAAGGTCTCGGCCTCCTCCTGCTTCCTCTTCTGCTGCTGCCTCGGCCTCTTCCTCCACCTCTACAGTGCCAGTGTCACCTGCCATCCAGCAAACAGACAATGTGACAGCAATGCCACCATGTCCGCCACCGTCCCCAAGCATTTCCACATGGTCCCATGGAAGCTTACAGCTCTCCGTCTCCCAAACAATGGAGAGAAAGAGGAAGTACCCCCCCACCCACCTGCAATCCCTGGCCCTGAATGCCAGCATTTCAAAATTCATGGCCTTTGAAATGCTGTCATTCCGTCTGGTGGGCACGGACAGTTTTAAAAACCTGATGGCGGTGGCTGTCCCATAGTACGTGGTTCCCAGCCGCCACTACTTTTCCAGGCAAGCCATCCCTTCCCTGCACAAACAAGTCGGGGACGAGATCAAGTGTGCACTGCGCAACGCCATCTGTGGCAAGGTCCACATAACCACTGATACGTGGACCAGTAAGCAACAGACCAATGAGTGGTTGTTGCCACTGAGCCTCAAGCCCGGCCTGGTGGTGTGCGATAATGGGCAAAATCTCGTAGCAGCTCTGGGCCTAGCCGGTTTGACGCACATTCCTTGCCTGGCACATGTGCTAAATTTGGTGGTGCAGAAATTTCTAAAAAATGACCCGGATATGTCAGAGCTGCTGCAGAAAGTGCGGTCCGTCTTTGTGCGCTTTCTGCGTTCTCACCCTGCTGCTGCTCGCCTGTCTGTGCTGCAGCAGAACTTCGGCCTTCCCGCTCATTGCCTCCTATGCAACGTGCCCACAAGGTGGAACTCCCCCTTGCACATGCTGGAGAGACTGTGCGAGCAGCAGCAGGCAATAGTGGAGTTTCAGCTGCAGCACGCACGGGTCAGTCGCTCTGTGGAACAGCACCACTTCACCACCAACGAGTGGGCCTCCATGCGAGACCTGTGTACCATATTGCAGTGTTTTGAGTACTCCACCAACATGGCCAGTGTCGATGACGCTGTTCTCAGTGTTACTATCCCACTTCTATGTCTCCTTGAAAAAACACTTCGGGAAATGATGGAAGAGGATGTGGCACAGGAGGAGAAGGAAGAGGAGTCATTTCCACGGTTATCAGGCCAGTCATTCACAAATGGCTCGGAGGGTAGGTTTCTGCAACAGCATAGGCCAGGTCAAAAATTTTCAAGCCAGGGGACAGTTCTGGAGGATGAGGAGGACGAGGATGATGAGGAGGAGGAGGAACCGTGTTTACAGCAGGGTGGCACCCAACGCAGCTCGTGGACATCAATGGAGAGTGGCTGGGGGGATACGGAGGACACAGATGATACACCTCCCACAGAGGACAGCTTGTCTTTGCCTCTGGGCAGCCTGGCACACATGAGCAACTACGTGCTGCAGTGCCTGCTCAATGACAGCCGCGTTGCCCACATTTTAACTTGTGCTGATTACTGGGTGGCCACCCTGCTGGATCCCCGGTACAAGGACAATGTGCCGTCCTTAATTCCCTCCCTGGAGCGTGATCGGAAGATGCGTGACTACAACCGCACTCTGGTAGACGCGCTGCTGAGGGCATTCCCAAATGACACCGTCGCTCAGTGGAAGCACAAAGCGAAGGCAGAGGAGGAGGAAGAGGTCACCAACGCAGCTGTGGCATCGCCAGCACCTCAGAAGGCAGGGTTCGCAGGGCCGAAATGTGGAAAAGCTTTGTTAGCAGCACGCCACCACAAACAGCACCACCAGCTGATAGGCAACGTCTTAGCAGGAGGCAGCATTTCAGCAACATGGTGGAACAGTATGTGTGCACATGCCTACACGTACTGCCTGATGGGTCTGCCCCATTCAACTTCTGGGTCTCCAAATTGGCCACATGGCCTGAGCTTGCCCTTTATGCCTTGGAGGTGCTGGCCTGCCCTACAGCCAATGTGGACAAGCTTACCTTTATTAAAATGAACCAGGCATGGATCCCAGAAGACTTGTCTGTACCTTGTGCAGAATAGACATTTAGACCGGCCTCACACAGCCATTGGTATCCTTTTTTTTTTTAATATGTCTCAATATTTTTGGGGCTACCCCAATTCTAAAAAAATACCAAACAAATAAAAAACAGTGTTGGCTACCTCCTCCTCCTCTTCCTCCTCCTCCTCCTCCTCCACCACCGCCTACACTGCCACGGTCACGGCCTAGTCAACCTCTAGGCTCCTACTCCACATCCACCTCCTCCTCCCATTTTTATTTTTTTAGTTGATTTTAAGTTATTTCCCTATCCACATTTGTTTGCAGGGCACTTGTCCTACTCTTACCCCCATTTTGCTTCCTTTTGCAGCCTTCTACCCCTTTCCATGACTTTTTTACAGCCATTTTTGTGCCCAAAAGTTCGGGTCACCATTGACTTCAATGGGGTTCGTTGTGCGGGGTCAAGTTCGGATCGAGTTCGGTACCGAACCCGAACAGTTTCACGAGGTTTGGCTGAACCCGACAAACTTGAACATCCAGGTGTCCGCTCAACTCTACTGTTGACCCATTTTCAGACATGTTCTAGGGGACCCCTTACAATTACCTGGGTCTCTTGCAACATTCCATAATTGGGTTCCGCACACTCATATATTTGCCTATCCCATTATGTGTGTTGTAAATATCTCGGAGACTGTTCACTGCTGCCCAGTCCACGAATACCCTAATAGGGAATCTCATGGACCCATTTTTGTCCTAGGTAGTCATTTCCCAGACTAACCAGAGGACATCTTTTCCACCCCATTCTGTGAAACTCAGGTCTTTTCTCTCCCCATTTAGTACTCCCTTTAGTTGAGTTATGGCTCCGCTAAACATACTCACACTTAATGTCCATGGTCTTAACACCCCCAACAAGCATACCAAAGGTTTCCGTGAAGAC
This sequence comes from Glandirana rugosa, assembly GCA_018402905.1. Lineage (NCBI taxonomy): Eukaryota > Metazoa > Chordata > Amphibia > Anura > Ranidae > Glandirana > Glandirana rugosa. Next base: position 44,699 of record BLSH010454024.1, read on the forward strand.
ACATGTAGTTTGTTTACAAGAGATGCATTGAATCACATAAAAAAGACACCCTCCTAATCTGCGGTGATTCTAACTAGGTTTTATACCCATTCCTAGATAAATCCCCAATCCCCTCCACACCGGGCCACACCTGTCTATCTTTTCAGAAACTCTTAAACCAATTTTCACTCTTAGACGCCTGGAGAGAACAAAACCCGGCACAGCAACATATACACCCACTACTCACATCCACATAAAGTATTTTCTCGCATAGACCACATCTTAATAACAGTCGTCTGCTCCCCTCTTATCCTTGTCACTTCTATTATCCTATACACTTGGACGGACCATGGTGCGGTACTTGTATCATTCTCCTCTCTCACACCGCCTGGTATATCAATAATAGTCACATGGAATGAGTTTGCGCTATCTAGAACACATGTGTCATAATCGATCAGCGGTGTGCACCATTTGTTGATCACCAAATAAAGTCCAATACAAAAGTCTAGTTTCTATTTTTCATAATAAAACTTTTTTTGGGTATTATAGTATCAATTTGTGGTTTTAGTAAGTGTGTCCTGGTTCCTTTTATGATTTATCAATATTGTATTCTTATAAATATATTATTGCTGCCCCTTCCCCTTTAAATGGGATTCAGTGGAAATTGGTCATTTTTTTATGTTTATATTTGTTGCCCCTTCCACTTTAAATGGAATTTGGTGGAATCATGTCCGTTCTGCGACCCTGCCGCAGGCATTGACAGCCCATCAGACTCATAAGGATTAGATGCAATTAGATTTTTGGGTTTAAGATTATTCATATACATATTATGTTATATTTTTATCTTATAGCTTACTTCCCATTTGTGGAAGCCTTTTATTGTGTTCAAAGCACATTGGAATGACATATGGACTCTTTTTGTTATTGAGGATTATTTCCTGGTCTGGGAGCAGCCATGTGATGTGCTCCACAGACCGGAAGTTCCGGTTTCATGGTTCTCAA
>BLSH010454024.1:64327-74748 GCA_018402905.1 Glandirana rugosa
AGTATTTTATGGAATTTGTGTATATGTAAAGCAAAACAAACGTGACAGGTTTGCTAACCCTCCCCTATGCTATCTATCCAAAGCTTTAAAATATTTTTTTGGCTGGAGTTACACAGAGCCTACATTGTTTGTAACCCAGGCACTGCCTATACAGTATAACATTTTTTGATCATTTTAGAATAATGTGTATTGTGCTTGCATGCACCATTTGAGCGCTATTTACACCATATCTTTTTATAGTTGTTTTTTTGTCACCGCAGTTTAGCATATAATAATTCATATTAGGTTTATTTCAGATAGCACAGTAGAGGGAAGTATTACATTTTTATTTCCACAATTGTTTCTTCCATTCTATTACAGCAGGTTCCCATATTAAAATGTGGCTCTAGCCAAAATTGTCCTATAAGAATGTATATGTGTTTAAGGTATTTTATGATAGTGTAGCCATGCATCAGAGCATGATTAGGGATGTGGTGCTCTGTGTGCTCCCAATAGACTTCAGCTGAATAGGTTAACACTATCTTGCCTCCATTCACCAGGAGGAGCTGACAAGCAGAAGGAGCTATAGAGACTTGATGGTTGGCAGCATTGAATTATGGGAGATGAAGTTCGGGAAAGAAGCTTTGCTATGGCAGTCTTTGGACCATTGGATTATAATTCCCAATGCAAGTCGCGTGTAAAGGGAGAGAGAGTTGTATTTTTTCAAGCTAAATACAGAGGAAATGTCTCTGTGCTGTGAGGAGACCAAGGAGTGTGCATGCCTGCTCCTGTATACACATCAACCTACCACAAACCTGCGACCGCATGCTGGAGACCGGAGTCACTCCATGTCTCCAGGCACATCCAGAAGTTATCTGACATGTAAACAGTGAGACCCCTGTTGCTTTGTCAATGGGACTGGTGGGCGGACACTGCTGCCATTAACCTGTTGTTGCTAGCAGAGACTGAGCGCAAAGGGACTGGCCATCTAACTAGCAGCATTAATTATTGCATGCAGACTTTACTGGGACTGTACTTATGTGCCTCGGCCATTCCGGAATCTCCCTCCTGATTGGGTGAGACACAGCAGTGGCGCCATTTGCTCCTACTGCTGTCAAAGTCAGTGAGCCAATCTGGAGAAAGAAAGGGCAGGGCCAAACTCAGGCTCCATGTCTGAATGGGCACACGGAGCTGCAGCTCAGCTCAGGTACCCTCATAGCAAGCTGCTTGCTGTGGGGGCACTTGACAGGAGGGAGGGGTCAGGAGAGCCGGAGACAATGCCAGGGACCACAGAAGTGGAGGATCTGGGCTGCCCTGTGCAAAACCACTGCACAGAGCAGGTAAGTATAACATGTTTGTTATTTTTATAGAAAAAAAACAGAGACTTTACAATCACTTTAAATACAAGTGACAAAGACAATCATGGGAATTCACAAACAGTGCCTTAGACACTCTTTAGAATTCTGGCGGCCTCTGCACAACAAATGTTGGCGCAAGCGACAGATTCATGAATCTGAGGCATGTACCATGTTTGCGGCACTGAGACCGGACTGTCACACAGACAGTTCAGTGGTGATGAGTTTTGTAGCTGGGTGTGCAGAGGCTAATGAGGAATTGCAATATACTAGTTCCCCATCAGGTCTGCTCCCTTTGTGATTGACAGCTGACAGTAGGCAGGTCCTTAGCTAATGGACAACTTGCTATTGGCTATAGACCCATTGCCTGCTGTCAATCAAAGGGGAATAGCGGGTCTGATGGGGGAACTAGTGTTTTAGCTTCTCTGTCAGACAACACCCACTGGTAGTTACCTACCAGGCCTACAACATGCTTAACGAATGACAGGTGGGGAGGGGGAGAGTAGTGGCAGCAGACATGCTGCTCTGATACACAACATACAGATACAGGCACTGTGCCTGTTCCTGTATGGCAACTTATACTTGGTCCTAATTTCCTCCAGTTTCATTATATATGAACTAAATCTAATTAATTTTAGATTTGGTGCATTATAGCGCTAGTAGGAAATACCTGAATCTGCCATACGTATCAGTAAAGCTACCAAAACAAGTAGCAGATATTTTGAATTTTAAAAGGCCGTAATGCCAGAAAAATTCTGTTAGGGAATTATTGAATTCCTCTAAGTAATTGTAGACCTCTATTATGTAGCTTTTGGGAAAAAAGCCAAAGCGGTTTGGTCACGTAGACAATTTATATTTACTTATTAGACACTCATCTTATCAAGACAAACAATTACACAAACTTTATTACCAAAAGCCAGACTTGATTTCAACACAATCAAACTTTCCTATAACCACATGGTTAACCATTACATTTTATAAGTTAGAATATTTTCCAGATTACGCTATAAGTGAATTAAAATATTCTTTATCAGATATAGCCAGCACATATAAAGAACAAATATATCTGCGCTTAACCTGTATAAAAGATATACTGTATAAAACTAGAAACAGATACAATTTAAAGAAACATTGACCATAATTATAAGGACTGTATACAGTACATTAAACTGATCACGTTCACTTACAACATTAAAAAACTTTGAAAAAAACTTGGCTTTGGGTCCAGAAAGTTGCAAACATTTCCTTGATACCATCAAATAGAATCCTATTAAAACATCACTTTAAAATAGGTTTTATTAAAGCTGCATGTTCTTATTTTGTCATCTTGAACAATGATTTTGTTTTTGAGGTTTTACTGTTTATGAGCATACCGATGTTCACTTAATCCAGAAGCAATTTCTGGTCCACAAAGTATCCCTGAAATAATGTAACCATGTAAAATTCTCACTTTGTTCTCTCTTTGAAAAAGTCTTTGTGCCAAACCACAAGGCTGTCACTACAGCACAGATTATCAACATTCTGTTAAATCTTGTCCAGGATTGTGGCTCCTTATTCAAAATACGAGTTCTAGTTGGTTGAACTGTTCTGTTCCACTGGGTGAGTATGGCATTTCTTGCTCCAGACCACTTCCCAGGTCCAGTGAGCCTCATCTGGTAAGGTGTGCATGGTCCAAAAAATACTTGCCATGCCAGTTTTGGGTCTGTGAAAAAAAGATATAGCATGTTGGGGTGGACTCCAATCTCCTTAGAGATTGCATCAATATAATCAATATAGTGTATCTGCAGAACTTGTGTTCTTCCTGCACCAAACCTACAAAAAAATATAAAAATTTTACTGCTAAAGAAAACTGAAAGTGCTCAATAAATTATTCACTTTACTTTTGAGTTAAAGTGGTTGTAAAGGCAGAAGGATTTTATTTTATCTTAATGCATTCTATGCGTCCAACAGCCCACCTAATACTTATCTGAGCCCCATCTCTATCCAGCGATGTTACATGAGAGACTTGGCTGTCTGGACTCTCCCTCCTCATTGGCAGAGACAGCAGCAAAGTGCCATTGGCTCCTGCTGCTGTCAATCAAAGTCAGTGAGCCAATGAGAAGAAAGAGGGGACGGTGCCTGGCCGCGACTTTGTATCTGAATGGACCCACAAAGCTGCGGTGCCCCCATAGCAAGCTGCTTGCTGTGGGGGCACTCAACAGGAGGGAGGGGCCGGGGCACAGAAGAGGGGCCCAATTAGAGGAGGATCTGGGCTGCTCTGTGCAAAACCATTACATAGGGCAGGTAAGTATAACATGTTTTTTATTTTTAAAGGAGAAAAAAACAAGACTTTAGTATCAGTTTAACGGTATATGTAAAAATCAATGACACTGGTTTTCACCAAATATTCACTGCAGGGGACTCCATGTGATTTAAAACACATGCACCAGGATTCACCTGCAGTAAATGGTTTGTAAATATACTCCTAGGTTGGTTTTGTTATTGGTTTTCTCTGGTGCTGTTCTATTTTTATTGATTTTTTTTTTTTTCGTTTAAAGCGGAGTTACACCCAACTTTACTACTAGGTCTCAAACCAAAGACCACCTCTCCACCCCTCATTTTTGGATATACCGTATATACTCGGGTATAAGCCGAGTTTTTCAGCATATTTTTTGTGCTGAAAAAGACCCCCGTCTGCTTATACCCGAGTCAGTGTCTGTGGGCGATCGGTAGTTTCACATTAAACAGAGCCGTGCTGCTTCTAAGAGCCGTTCTGTGCTTGTAACTGTGACTAATCACATTGGAATGTAGAGAATGCTGTGAGAGGTGTCAGATTTTCAGCTTGATGTCGGCAGTTGGGCGAGACAAGCTGATATTAGCTGTTCAGTCCCGCCCACCTCCTGATCTCAGTGAAGAGCTGCAGCTCTCTCTCAGCATTCTCTACATTCCAATGTGTTTAGTCACAGTTATAAGCACAGAACGGCTCTTAGAAGCAGCACAGCTCTGTTTAATGTGAAACTACCTTACTCATCCCTTATGTGTTCTGGCTACAGTCTCTGTGTCCTGGCTAAAATCCCTGTGTCCTGGCTACTATCCCTGTGTCCTGGCTAAAATCCCTGTGTTCTGGCTCCCTGTCCCTGTGTTCTGGCTGCTGCATTTCCCACCCTAGGCTTATATGCGGGTCAATAAATTTTCCCATATTTTTTGGGCAAAAGTAGGGGGTCGGCTTATACACGGGTCGACTTATACACGCGTATATACGGTATATATTTTTTTCTTTCTTTTTTTTCTTACCTTTTATTAAAGTGAATGTAAACCCTTACATATACCCAGTGAAGTGAACGGCCTCCGATTATGAAACACAAAGATGAAACTAATCTCTCTATATAAGTGTTACATGTATATCTGCTGTCTTCAACTGTATATATCCTTTAGAAAGTGCTCTCTGTGTTAGCAGATGTTCTCTTCCTGTTTAAGACTGCAGTGAACCTGGGCACACAGCCAAAACAGCTGATTGGATGAAAGGCACACACCCCCTCTCCTCATAGGTAGAGACTTTAAGCTCCGTTCATTGTATCGTTTAGGGCTCTGCTAATCTATTTATGGAAACCTCTCCAACACACACTTCCGGCTGCTTTTATCATATGTAACGTAAAAGTTACCAGGCTGATAACAGAAGACCGCAGCAGGAAGCATCTACGGGACACCGGGCTTTGGAGAGAGATAACAAAACACTGCAGATATATGTGCCCAGCTCAAATTTCAAAAGTGTACTTCAGGGCGTAAAGATAGGGGTTGCAATTGCTCCAGGGAGACCGTGTGCCGCCCTTATACACCTGGATAGGAGGGATGGTGGGGGCTGCATTTAGAGGAACCAATCTCCTCCATTTTCCTCCTAATGGAGGAGATTGGTTCCTCTATATGCTGTCCCCTGCCGCCCCTCCTATGTCTTATGTCCTATGTCTCCTATGTCTTCTGCTGTTCCCAGAGTCCCTGTGTGCTTCCCTGGTGTGCCCCCCCCCCCCCACAGAGCTGCTGTCTTCCCCTCTCCTCTCACCTGCCAGCTGCTGTAGAAGATGTGTCATGATGGAGAGATGGGAACGGGTCGGTAAATTTGTCATTTACCGGTTCCTTCCTTTTCTGAATGGACAGAGTCAGTGATTGGTACCAATTGGTTCATTCATAACTGAAGCATAGTAAACTGTTTTTACCATACTTACATTTCTGAATGAATAGGAGGCTCGGTACACAACTATTCCTGTCCATGCATTCTGTACAGCTGAGGCTACACAGATGGGGATTGAGGGCCGAGGTTTGTTTAGACCCCTGATATCTCATCAAAGCCCCCCAATAGAGCTTCTAAAAAAATTGTTAAAAATAAAATTGAAAAAGAACTAAATTGAAATGGTAAAGAAATAATAAAATTAAAATAAAAATTAAAAACTACTGACACCTGTAAGGGAACTATCAGGACTGCAAAGGTTGCAATTTTGACCGGGCCCTGGCATTTCACCACCATGGGGAGGCCCAAAGATGGCAGAAAGGGTGCTGCTGCAGAACCGTAATAAAGGGAACCGCAATCAGGGTAAAGGTCCCCAGGATCGGCGGGAAGAGGGAAGGGCCCTGGCCAGGGGTCAGGGGACCCTTCATAATTTCTTGCACCGGGGCCCTGAAGGTTCTAGTTACGCCTCTGATGTACTTCCATCCCAGCCTCGCGCAGTATGTCATTTCCTCTTCTGTCTCAAACCCTCCGCCTTACCATCTGCTACCTGTGTGTGTCCCAGAAGACGATGGGGCCATTCAGAAAGCGGCACGTGACTCGCGCATGCGCAGTAGGAAACGGCTGTGAAGCCTGAAGGCTCCACTACCGGTTTGCCTTAGTTGCAATGGCCGCGCCTGCATCGGTAGACGAATCGGCCACGGGGGGGGGGGGGGCGACATTGCGGGCTCCCTGGACAAGTAAGTGTCCTTATTAATAGTCAGCAGCTACAGTATTTGTAGCTGCTGACTTTAAAAAAAAACACTTTTTTAAGGCTGGAACTCCACTTTAATGTCCTGCTTTTAGACCTGCAATTTTTAAACACTTCTTTTTTGAATTTTGCTACTTTTGTAGGCAACTGCTTGCTTTTGGTATGTATAAATATATAATACTAACAAATGTAAATGAATGTACGATATTTAAAGCCCAGTGCAAGCCAAAACTTTTAGATAGTTTTAAAGTAGGAGAGGGTTAACGCTTATCGCTGACTTCATTGAGCAATGTCTTCTCACTTATAAATCTTCCACAGTTTTGTCAGTCTCTGTTCCCATAATCTTTTTATCTCATGATCCCTTGATAGCCCATTAGGAAGTAGATAAAAATATTGCAATGGGGACACAGATAGCAAAAAAAGAACTAACAGTGATTCTAATCATTACTCAGTAAAAGGCAAAAAAGGGTTTAGGCTGGCATTTTTATGAGATAAGGTTAATCTTAAATGAATCTATTACCATTTAGTCTTTTTGTTCTTCCATTTAGAAACACAATTTTCCATCTTGCTTGCTGATGGTAGAAAAGCAGCCCCTGTTTTAAAATAGAAAAAGGGTTTTGTAAGAATGATTAGAGTGGAAAGATGTCATAAAGGCAATACGTTGAAGAAAAATATCTACAACATCAGTTGTGCACAATATACAATATTATTCTAAGTGTGTGCAATCATTTAACAGCAGCGAACATGAAACTAGGACAGCATACTTAGAACTATGACCTTCTATCATAAGACAATTTTTTTTCCCAACAATTTAGCAATAAAGCACAAGTTTGCAAACTGCAAAATCCCATAGCAAAATCTTGTGATGTCTGTTAGAACTACAAGGGGGTGGGCTGGTTACTAGAAAATGCTGCCTGAAGCATTGTGTAGCACCGGTTTAACTACTTCAGTCCTTTTACTTTATACCCTCTATGGGCAACATTTTTAACATTTCCATTATAAGCCTGTTTATTTAGTGATAACTTTTTCATTACTTAACCACTTTTGCCCCGGAAGGTTTTAACCCCTTAATGACCAGGCCATTTTTTTGCGATACGGCACTGCGTTACTTTAACTGACAATTGCGTGGTCGTGCGGCGCTGTACCCAAATAAAATGTCCTTTTTTTCCCACAAATAGAGCTTTTTGGTGGTATTCGATCACCTCTGCGGTCTTTATTTTTTGCGCTATGAACCATAAAAGAGCGACAATTTTGAAAAAAAAGACAATATTTTTTACTTTCTGCTATAAAACACACCCAATAAAAAAATAAAAAAAAATCAAATTTCTTTGTCAGTTTAGGCCAATATGTTTTCTTCTACATATTTTTGGTAAAAAAAAATCCCAATATGCGTATATTGATTGGTTTGCGCAAAAGTTATAGCGTCTATAATCTATGGGATATTTTTATGGCATTTTTATTTATTTATTTTTTTACTAGTAATGGCGGCGATCAGTGATTTTTAGCGGGACTGCGACATTGTGGTGGACAAATATGACACCTGACACTTTTGACACTTTTTTGGGAACCAGTGACATTATTACGTTGATCAGTGCTGAAAATATGCACAGTTACTGTACTAATGACACTGGCAGGGAAGGGGTTAATCAAGGGTGCTCAAAGGGTTATATGTGTCCCTAGGAGATGCTTACTGTATGGGGGATGGGCTGACTGGAGGAACACAGAGATCAGTATTCCTGCTTAGGAACAGGAGATCTGTGTGCCCCCCCCCCCCCGTCAGAATGGCGATCTGCCTTGTTTACATAAGCAGATCGCCATTCTGCCTCTCTGGGGGATGATCGTGGGATGACCGCCTGACCGCTGACTGGCTCCCCCTCTGTCCAATGGGCACGCGCTCCCACAGTATCTATTGCACGAAATGATGCGCAGGTATGCGTTTTCGCGCAATAGAGCCACGGTATATATGTGGTAGGTGGTCTTTAAGTGGTTAAAGTGTATCTATATACAAAACTTTTTCTGTTTTAGATGGAATGTGGAAAGGTTAAAACCACCGTCAGGTTTCACTGCTATTATTAATATTATTATACAGGATTTATATAGCGCCACCAGTTTCGCAGTTAGTCCCAGATAGACACTTTCTTTCTGGGGTGAGGAGCAATGAGGGAAAATCTGTAACAGGGAAACAGACCACAATAAGAAGCCAACAGAAGTTCTCACACTCTCCTAATTAACATAAAATATTGGTAATGATATCTGTGTCACTGTTAGACAGAATCCCTCTTACTTCTTGTGCTGCGATCAACCTTTTTTACGAGCCAGGAAGTGAAGGATTCTCTCCAACAAAACCTACAACAGCGGTAAACTCTAACAGATGTTCTAATCCTTCTCCACTCTTTTCAAAACTAAAAAAAAATGGCTGTAGATACACTTTAAGATAACAAAGCAATAGATTCTTCTTTGTAATCTATAGAAAAAAGACATTAAAAATCTAAGCATTTTTGTTTGTTTCTTTTTTTGACCAGTGTTATTTTTTAAGCAGTTTTAAGCAGTTTTATTGTATATCACAATACATATTTTATTATATAATTTGCTACACAAAGCATTGCAAAGGTATTAGCAAATGAATAAAGGCATTTTTTTTTCATTTTGCTAATTTTTTTTAAGTGATGCTTGAAAAAACCTTTGACATAGTACATATGATATGAATGAAAAACTAAATATAGTGTAAAAAACATTTCTGGGCTGTATTACTAAATGGCACTTGCAGACTCCAAGTGTATCTACAGGTTTATGTAATAAAAGTGATGCTCAGCTGTCATTATAACATCTGATAATTGCCAATAATAGCAGTGGGGAATGCAGTAGGTTGGACGGCAGCTGAATATAAATACATCCTAGAAACTTTTCTGAATCTTTAAAGTCGATGTAAACCCTCACACATTCCCAGTGAAGTGAACAGCCTCAGATGATACACAGGGATGAAACAAATCTCCATACATAAGCTTTACATGTATAACTGCTGTTTTCAGGTTTATATATTCTTTAGAAAGTTCACATGATATTAGTAGATTTTCTCTTCCTGGTTAGCACTGCAGTGAAGCCTGGGCATACAGCTAAGACAGCTGATTGGAGGAAAGGCACACACCCCCTCTCCTCATAGGTAGAAACTTTCATCTCTGTTTGTTGAATCGTTCAGCACTGTGCTAATCTATTTGGCCTTGTGTACCCTGCTGCTGGTAAACTGACGTTTAGAAGCAGTTGGGCATTTTTTTCAGCTGCCCCTGAACTCTCCTCTGTTACCTTATCAGTACATATACACAGGGTTGCTTATAGTTGTTTCTAGGCAGTTGAGTTTAGAAGCTTTACCAACAAAACAGCTTCATATCAAAATGAATACAATTTACTGCTAATCTGTTTTTTTTTTTTTTTATCTAACTGAATCTCATTTGAGATATACATGTAGTGTGTTCTTTTACATGACATGATCTAAATCCCCACAGTATATTGAACACATACCCTTAAACACTCTGGCCACCCATCGAGCCTGTAGTTCAACTGTTGGCATAATTGGTCCAAGGGGCTGTACTAATCCTAAGAAAGCAATGGTTGGCTTTTCCAAATTAATTGGGAAAACATATTTATACAAAGATACTTCATTGTCATTAAGTTTGATGAGTTTTATATCAAGAAAGGGAAATTTAGAGCTATATCCTGTAGCAAAAATAACTTCATCCACTTCAGCCATAGTGCCATCTTCAAAGGTGACAGATGTTTCGGAGAACGATGTAATACCAGGTTTCACCTTGATTGATCCTTGCAAGATTTGACTTGGGAGATAATCATTCACCACTGGATGTTTTAACCTTTTTAGAAAAAAAAACACAATGTGAACTAGGGGAGAGACAACTTTCTAAAGTTTGCCAAGTGATTTTCTTGATCTGCTACCTTAATCGATTTGTCCTGAGATTTGCATTTGTATTGTTTTTCTATTGTTAAAAAAGCGTCATGGACAAAAATGTTTAATCTTGTGCCCTATGCCTATCCATTTTGACATGAAAATATTTCTAAAAAAAAACTCAGATTAAATATTTATAGGAATAGAAGTGTTTTCCAGTTTCGTTTTTTTTTTTTTTTTTTT